>JAVTVY010021775.1:0-91660 GCA_036873755.1 Hanleya hanleyi
GACTGAGATACATCATTCTCTAGATGACGACTTTACAACGATTATTATGGATTAAGAATACTGATCAGCGATACGGATTTTATATTTTTTTAACATCATGATGTCTTGTCGGCATCATTGACAACTGTTGACCGCTTCTCTCCTGCAGGAAACTAGCCTATGTTTATGTATACTATGATTGTCCTTTTGAATTTGGTGCTAATACTGTTATATGGAATAGGTCTTCGGATTATGGACGCGGATATTCTTTAATGGATGACGGCTGAATTATGGATGACGGACTAGACGCTTGTAATTGTAGTTTTTATTGATATCGAGTCACTAAGGGAATCACTGATAATAACGGTGCAAGCCGGCTAGTTTTGTTGGACCCATTCGACGGCCTTGATATTATCGACTAGTTCACTAGTGTATACAGACATGTTATCTGGTAGATTAAAGCCTTCATGAATTCCGAATCTTGGAATAACGAATCCTGATCCTGTATTGTTGCTTGTGTTTTTGGAGTCGCCTGTGCATATTTCCAGGTTACTGTCGATATAGTCAAGACCAGTGACCTTTATATGCTCTGGATTGTCATGATTAGTGATGTAGATGTGTATATTCGTGTCCAGGTAGGGTGTGACTACATCAGTGTCGGAGATACGCGATATTGGAATGTCCTTTTCTTGGAATAATGTGTCAGTTGTCTGTATCCGAGAGGCGCGGAGTGGGTTCGCTTCTCGGTATAGCTATTCACTTTTCGGACAGAAAATTTTGTGACATGGGTGGTTATCGCCCTTGGCCATGGTTTTCCCTGCATATTCCATGGCCAGCTCCTCTCGTCTTAAATGTAAGGAATTTTCGTTGGTTTCTCTTTGCATGTGTTTCTTTAAACGCCCCGGTGGCTATTTTAAAGCCGAATATTGGATGCTGTCTATCCCTTTCAACTGGGTCTTGCATGCTGATTGGTAGGCGATTGAACCATAATCTATTTTTGATCTCACAAGAGTTTTATATTTGATTAGACTGTTTATTGTCCCCCAAGTTTATACCGGACACGCATCTCATGAGGTTCAGGTCTTTGTTACACCGAATAATTAATTGGTCAATGTGGTCTTTCCAGGTGAGTTAAGATCATACCTTAGCACTATTTAGCACTATTACTAAACTCCATTTTTTTTGCCTCCTAGTGATAGCTGGACGTCTATGTCTTGTGATGGCAGCCGACAATTTGAATCCCCAGTATCGGCCCAGCCGGTAAATGAAGCTATTGCCTTTTGCATTATACTTGTTACTTTTTTCATAGAGCCGGCAGCTTTCCACAAATCAGCATCGTCAGCAAATATGAATTTTTAAATTTCTGAGTGTTTGGCATCAATTTCATCGGCCAGTCCGTTAATAAGGGTATTAGAGTGGGTTGGACTGATCAGGCTCACCTGTGGAGCATCGTTATCTATGTGATGGTCCATTGAGATGGTGTTTTCAATAAGAAGGGAATTTTTTATCCAGTGCTGTATCCTAATCTTCATCCCTAGGTTTCTTCAGTTGAATTATAATCCTGTCCTGCCATACATAGTCAATTGCTTTTTCTATATCCAAGAAAATGCCTTATGTGTTTTGATGTCTTGCGTTTGCCTTTTTGATTGAGTGTTTGAGTTTAGCTATGTGGTCTATAGCGATTCTTTTTTTTCTCGAAAACTGCTTTGTGTCTTGTTCAGTAAATTGTTGCTTTCTAGCTGATATTCAAGTCTAGTTTTACCATGTTTTCCATTATTTTGCATGGATTTGACGTGAGAGAGATTGGCCTACTTAATTACTGTGTGATGAGTCTTTACCAGGCTTTGGTATTTGGATAACAATAGATTATTTTCATTTATTTGGAAATTGTCTGGTCTTCCAGCTCACATTAATTAGTTTCAACATTAGTTCCTGTGTTTTGTTTGGCAGGTGCTTGAGCATTGCATACTCTAGTTTGTCATCGCCGGTGGAGCTTTATTTCTTAGAATGTAGAGGTTTTATATCTCTACCTAGTATAATCCATGGCGTGTGCTACTCCTCCTCCTCCTCCTCCTACTCCGCTTTACTCACTGCACAACGTGTCGCATAGGTGTGGCGCTGGATAGAGTGGGGCGAGAGACCTGGTGTTTTCACTACCTGAGATTCCATGGGCCAGGCTTACACCCTACAGTAGAATGGGTTGACTGCGCATGCGCGATGAGTAGTCAGCGATGAGTAGTATACATAGGGCACACGATCTATATACCCCTATAAACTAACGCACGGGGGTGAATGAGCCATGGGGTGGAATCCGTGGCGTATGAGGGTCGGCTCATGTGGGTTTCACTTCTTAAGGGTCGGCTCATGTTACTCACAGCACAGCGGGTCGCATAGGTGTGGCGCTGGATAGAGTGGGGCGAGAGACCTGGTGTTTTCACTACCTGAGATTCCATGGGCCAGGCTTACACCCTACAGTAGAATGGGTTGACTGCGCATGCGCGATGAGTAGTGAGCGATGAGTAGCATAGAAAGGGCACACGATCTCTATATCCCTATAAACTAACCCACGGGGGTGAATGAGCCATGGGGTGGAATCCGTGGCGTATGAGGGTCGGCTCATGTGGGTTTCACTTCTTAAGGGTCGGCTCATGTCGGTCTCACTTCTTCATCCGTGGCGTATGAAGGTCGGTTCAGATCCCCTGCGGTAGGGACATGCCCCTGAGGGCAGTGGGTGGGTTCAATGAAAGCTCGTATTTATTAAAACTGAAGTCACCGTTAAGACAGTTTTCTAAATAGTCATTCGGGTTATTTTCCAGGATTGTTTCTTGGTGTCAGATTGCTATCGCTACTGTTTGATGCGAAAGATTCAGCAGGATATTCTACCTCTTCAAGATTAGTTTGCCTTGTTTTCTTTAGTATAGGAATTATGTTAGTTGTTTCACTTGAATGTATTTTTAATTTTATTCCATTTTTATTTATTTATTTATTTATTTTTCAAAATCTTTCCAGCATCTTGATTTAACTTCTTGGACGCTTTTCGGCTATTCTTTTCATTTCCTTATATCTTTCGTAATCACTCTTGGGTGTTTTTTGCCGTGATATTCTTTTCGCATTCTTGGTTCCGCCAGGGCACTGAATTCTTGTTGGGGTGTTTATTCGCAACTGCAATATGTCTTTGTGCTATGTTTAGCAGTTTGCTGGTAATATTTTCATTGAAGGTCTCTATATCACTACTGAATATATCGTTTTGGAAGCTTTCCTGTCTGCTTCGGAATATTGGAATTTCGGGGGAGTGTCCGTCTCTTCGAAATCTGGTTTCATGCTGAATTAAGTTACAGTAGGGAAGTGGTCGCTGTCTAGCGTATCGGATAAAATTTCAATTCTTATTTATTAAACTGCTAGTTCAAGGGGCACTATCGTTAGGTGAGTTGCAGTGGGTTTACCTGTCCTCGCATCTATTCTCGTCCCTTGTCCACAGTTCAGGAATACTAAGTTATGTTCATCCAACCATTATTCTGCTGATTCACCCCTATACTTGGCATTGTATAGCTATCCTGCCAGATTGGATTGTGGTTGATGTAATTTCCGCAACTTGGAATTGGGAGTCATATTTTTGGGTGCTTTTGTGGTATTGTTTTAAGAGTGCCAGGGGAGTACAAATTCACAATATGTATGGCTTTTTTATTATGGAACACCCGTATAGCTGGCCATTCGAAGTTTTCGCTTTCAGGGCCCCTTTCTAATGCTAGCTGGACGAGTTCTTCCTTCACCAATGTGATGTTGCCTCCCTTTGGTCCTGCTAATCTGTCTGATCTATATGGCTTATATCCTTTTATTGTAAATTTAGTTTTTCCTAGGTAAGGTTCATTATATACATATGATTTGAGGGCTTATTTAATTTAGCAAGATTTTGAGTTTTTTCCCGTGTTTTCCAATACCATTGGCATTTCATTGTAATATTGGGCATTTATTTATATTAAAATATGGGCCTTTTCTATTTTATTCAAGTTGGGCTGGTGACTGAGTTGATTTCCAAAGTGGTAAAACCCAGAAAGTAAAGTTTGGTCAATGGAACTATTTCAGGTTCCATCTCATTGTCTGTTATTTCAGTTGGCTGTTCGGGCTTAGTTGTGGTAGGTGTTGTTATTGTTCCGCTCACATTTGTGTTTCTAGGGGACCATTAGTAGACTGAGCTTTTGGTTCAGTCTGGTTTCTTTTACTGCCCCAGAGTATGCAATTCCTTTGCTTTGACAAATTCAACTGTGTGTGTTGTTTTATACGCCGGATAACCTTTACATTTCACCGAGTGACTTCTTTTGCAATTTCCACAGTTAACTTTTGATTCAGTGCAGAAATCGTTGGTGTGCTTCCCTGTGCTTTTAGGACACACAATTTGTGATATGCAGAATTTAGGAAGATGTCCAAATTTTTCACACTTGGGGTATCATAATAAGGTTTCACTGTTGTGTAGTCTGAGTCGAATAGTTTCTGAAAGTTTAATTCCCTTGAACACCAACATAACACTAGTAGTTTCTTTTTCATTTTTATGAAGTATTTTGCGGTTATAACATTTTACAGTTTTTGCTTTTGATATTCTAGGTTGATATTCAGTCCAATTCCATAAATTACTCTTTTACGTTGGATGCATGAACTGCTTGACGGAAATATGTTTATCTGCGAGAATATCAATTGCCACACATATGAGGGAAGTGGGAAGAGGTGCCGACATACTGACAGAGTCACATGGCTTCACAGTATAGTCTTCTGGTTAACATATTCTAAGGCACATACCAAGAATCTAACGATTCGTGATATGTCCTGTATCTCGGGTACGCTTTTATTGTACCTGGTCATGTGGCAACATGGATGACATGACCACACGGTCCCTAGCACCGGCATAAGCGGTATTAGATACAAATCTGGAGAGCTATGATGGAAATACTCTGACAACTCGTATATTGGTAATTGATGAGCTGTGTCGCTGTGACAACTCGTACACTGGGAATTGGTGAGCTGTATGGTCGTCAGATGAAAATGACACAAAAAACTAGTCTAGTCTAGTCGCAGGAGTTTGTCGAACCGGTTTGGGAGTTGCAATACACTTTTAAATCCCCACCCGTGGGTTCACATATTTGTTGTACGTCACCAGCACATCTTTTGATGTCGTTTGCTACCTTTGTCTTTGGGAATTTGCATGCCCTCAGTTGGGTCAAACTATGGATGAGTGAAACAAAATTTGCTAGATACCGAGGGATCTGGCTTGTGATTTGTAAGGAGGGGAGATGGGTGTTATCGGGTGAAATACATGTAATAGCGAGCATATATAGGCGAAAGTTCTCAGAGTTACATAAACGGACAATAACAGTTAGAAAAAAAAACTTGGAAGAATCGATGATTTGGCATGACGCCGCTTTGTTGACCATATTAATAATGGGCATTGCGGTACTATAGACCTCTTGATGTTGGGACATATTAACACTCGTTATTAATCCGTCCCACTTCTGTCCCATTCATTAATAATTGACATATTTTTGTGTTTTGCTGTTCATCGTTCTTTTTTTTCGCAGACGGATCGTCATTTATATTCTAGTAGCCAAACCTCATATACAGGATTTTATCTGCACTCCGGACGTGTTTTCCCATTTTGCCATCAACCCGGCATTGCTTGCCAGCCATTTTGCCTCTCTGCAGACTTCGTTCCACGGACTTTACCTGAACATACGCGCAATTTGAGAAGCTACTACAAATAAATCAGAGAAGCTAGTAATATCCACAATTATAGACGGAATTTACAGACCGAAGCTAAGTGTTTTCCTTTTTTACTATCCAATTCCCGAACCTAATCTATTCTTTTCCTTCCCCTTATTTTATTACCGCAGTCTCCGGACTAGAAAAATTACGGGCACACATACTCCCTCAAAAAAATCAACCTCAAACAACCCCCGAAAACGCGGTAGGTCAGAAACCACAGAACCAAAACCCCCCTCGCACAAAACGTAGAAAAGGGATCAACGCAAACAGAACAGGGATCAAGGAAAACGGTTTATTTATCAGACTGATGTTAATAATCCATAGCCCAAAACCAGTTAAAGTAAAAAATAACACTATCCAAAGGCACAACTAGCCAGATATCTTCACCAAAAAGTCGGTAAAGTCGACAAGGTCAATGAAGTGCTCGGGGGAGATTTAAAAGTATTTTGTAACTAACAATACGATAAACTACTTTCGGTAGATACTTTAGCGGACAAGCCAGTAACCATCAACCATTTAACGCAAGACAAGAACAATGCAAAGGGGTCATATATAGATTAGATGAAATGTAAAACTATAAGATCTCAAAGCTGATTTTGCAAAACAGCGCGTAGTATATTCTAAGAGATTGCAGAAAAATAAGCAAGACGTCACCAGTATTATGCTGGTATTCCCAGGAATAATCCATCCCGTCTATGGAATAAAAATATAGAAATCATCCCAGTTATTGAGTCACAATAGAGAGGATTTCAATGCCAGAAATATAATCCACACAAATTCGAAATTTGTACAGCTCCAGAAAACAAATGCTCAAATTGCAATAAAAATCACAGTGCCGGCCCTAAAGGATGCCAGGTTTTTCAAATCTGAAGGCAATCGAATTCATCGAGGCAGAAAGAGGTATAACTTATTCAGACGCTGCGAAAGAATTCCAAACCAAAAAAAAAGAGGAAACAAAATTATTGAATCAGCTGTGAAGAGTCAAAAGCCAAACGCGGACTCACATGGAAGAAGAAACGCAAACAGAAAATATAACATGAGGCACCTGATGTTCTACAGCCCCTTAACAGTCCAGACCAAGATGTTTTTATGGGTGTAGGAGTTTGGAAAAACAGCAGAGGGTTATGGCATGCAAAATGGAAATCCGAGCCACAACTCATGGCTTGGTATCTGCATACCAAATTTGACAAGAATTTGAAATGAATCTGATGAGAGGTTCTCATGTTATTGCCCGGAAATGCATATAGGGTTTTACCACCAGATGGGGCCACCTGTTGGCGAAAGTAGTCAAATGCAATCCCTGGTGACTCCTCATGGCATGGTTTGCATACCAAATTTGAGAAGAATCCGATGAGCGGTTCTCAAGTTATTATCCGGAAACGAATTTCAGATGGACAGACAGACGAACGGATGGATGCACTGACACACGGACGGAGAGACAATCGGAATCCATATATCTCCCTACTATGTACAGGGGTGTAAAAAGTGACAAGGTATCCACATATCAGTGAAAAAAAAAGTAAAATTGTGATCTTATTGCCCTGACCTGAAACTAAATGTCGGATGGACCTTTTGTCCATTGGGGCATTTGTCCGCATTTTATCCGTTCAGTGAGGCTTTTTCTCAAATACCCCAAAGAATGCTGTACTCCTCTCATATTGTTCATCATTTCATAGCATAGCTTTCATTTGTCGAGGGTCGAGGACACATTTTCTGTTGTTGTAATACAATTTATTGTTGTAATAACAGTTACTTTCATCACCAAGTTGGATAGATTCATTTCATGCACACATAATACATCTTAAAGTTGTTTCATACATTTCTGATATAGCAAGTAAACATTGGCTTTATTCAGTGTATCATTCAAAAATAGAGTCTCTGTGTACTATAAACATAGATCTATAAGATACTCTGCTGATTGTGGCACAAATGGATACCAAACTATAATTTATAAGTGTTTCCAAGACATGGAAAATCTCACAAATTACAACTGAAGCATAATTAAAGCCAACTGAATAATTGGTAAATGGTAATTCATCAGAAGAAAAGGTTGTGGAGATCTAAACTGTAGATTTAAACTCGTACTGCACTTTCCAGTAGATTCCTCTATGTGATTATCTCCCTTGTCCACTACTCTGCATACAGAAAATAAACTGGTGCGTGTAATATGAAGATTGATGTAGATCAGGAAAATGCTTGCAACATTCCATGAATATTTTGGAAGTAGAATGGAATGGACAGACAGACGAGGATCTGACCAATGAAAAACACAAAAGGCACATCTACAGATTACATTCTATATTGGACAAACGTTTCGCCGGCCTACCTTCAGTAGTTCTCAAGATATGGAGTCCCGGGGAAAAGAGGACGGACAGATGACAACAATACCCCTGAACACAATCGGGCTGAGGGGTAAAAACAGACACCATCGAAATCAGCAAACTAGAACTACTAGGAATTTTTTCTATTGTTTTCCAAACAATAACTGAGCAGTGTGACGAAAAATACGCTGGAATCATGCCAAAATAATATAAGAACTAGCGCACGACTACCTACATGTAAACTGGTCAATAACATAAAAGAAATACATAATTGGACGTCCAACCAAGGGAACATAGACATCCCATAAAATGCAAATAAGTTAAATTCAACCTTGTAGGTGCGAAATGTAAATAGACATCCAAAAAATATAAATGTATGAAACAAAACATGTCTCAAAATCTAGCAATCTCAAGCTACTTGATACAGAAATTAAGTAGGAAGTAATATGTATTCAAGAGACTGGTCTCAAACCTGGAAATGACACAATAATAAATTCCAGATTAAAGGATATGAACCTATTAGGGCAGACAGAACTTGGGGGAATCTAATCTTAATCAAAATGGAATCACACATACGTCGCCAACAAGGAGCACAAGCTTCGATAAACTAGAATAGCAGGCAGTTGAAATCTTTCATCAAGGCAAACCCATAACAATAATAAATTGTATTCAACAAGTAGCCTGAAAACAGTCCCCAAAGCGATTATACTAAAATCACAAACCGGTTCTCCGGTCCCAAAATCATTTGTGGGGATTTAAACAGCCACAACCCAATATGGGACGATAACTTCAAAACTTGATAACAAAATGGCCGTTTATGAACACAGGCGAGGGCACAAGAATTGACTTCAGTACAGGAAAACTATTCACTTTTGATGTCAATGTAACTCCAGAAATTGCATCAAATCATTTCCCAATATACAAAGAAATAGGAATAGTTTCAGACACAGAAAATCTAAATCTGCCACGTAGACTCAACTATGCAACGGCGAACTGGACCACGTTTAAACGCGAATGCCTAAACTTGAAATATGAAGACCTATATAGTATCAATATAGACGAATTCAATGATAACAGAACACGGAAAATAATGGACATAGCTGAAAATAATATCCCCCATCCTAAACAATATACTGATAAGAATCCAGTTCCCTGGCAGACCCCAGAATGTAAAATAGCAACCACAGCCAGAAAAAGTGAAATTCAAACGCACTCACGTAGCATAAAAGGACTTTAAGAGGGAAGCCGACAAAACCATTGAAGATGCAAAACAAAACTACTGGGACAATTTCTGTGATACAAGAGACCTAACAACAAACTTAAAAATCATTTGGAATAAGCTCCGCCACATCCAGGGCAAAATAAAAAAACATTGCTGTATTAAATAAACAAGTCAAGGCCAATGAAAAAAAAGGCAGAATGCCTAGCCAACACATTCGCCGCTAACAGTAGTAATAATAACCTAAATATAATAACATTGATTTTTTTGTAAAAAAAGATGGAAACAAACTTGATTCTAGATCCAGATGATCATATTGGGGACCCGTTAAACGTGGTGTTTAATATGAGAGAATTCGTAAAGGCACTACTCTTAAAAAAGAAGACAGACTAGGCTACAAAATACTTAAACAGCTACCAAATGAAACTCAAGAAAGTATTCTGAAATTTATCAACACCGTATGGCAGAAAAAAATTTAAAAAACCCATCAGTCATTGATAACGTCAGTCGTCCTTCCGATCCCTATAAATTACAAGCGTCTAGTCCGTCATTCATAATCCAGCCGTCGTCCATTAGAGAATATCCGCGTCCATAATCCAAAGACCTATTCCATTTTCCACATAACAGTATTAGCACCAAATTCAAAAAGACAATCATAGTATACACAAACATAGGCTTGTTTCCTGCAAGAGAGAAGCGGTCAACAGTTTTCAATGATGCCGGCAAGACATCATGATGTTCCAAAAATATCAAATCCGTATCGCTGATCAATATTCTTAATCCATAATATTCGTTATAGAGTCGTTATCTAAAAAAAAGATGTATCTCAGTCACGCTTTGATTGTGACTGTTCATATGAGTACCATGAGGATCTTGAAGTACACGGGTTCATACGGCCCCTAGCCCCGGGTTAAGCGGAATTAGACACAAGTTACGAAACGTAGCGCCATAGATCTTGCACGCTACGTTCGTATTTTGCTATCAGCATGCGATATGTATCGCCAAATTTGAGAAACTTGAGTGGAGGCGCTTGGTGGAATAGCCCTGTTTTATAAGTTTCTGCAACAATGTTTTGTGACGTTGATTAAAATCACATTTAACACAGGATCTAGCAAATGCTACTAAGCGAGATATGTATACGCCATATGCAGGTCCCACTGGAATATTACTATCCAGAAAGGGATAGTTTACGATGTCGAAATTGTAATCATCTCTTTTGTCATAAAGTCGACGAGAGAGAATGCCCGCTTCATTTTTATAGAGATAGAGATCTAAATATGATGTGCCTGTAGGGCTATCTGTAGTTTCCTTCAAATCCAGTGAAGGTGGATATATATCCTTCACTGCGTCATTTATATAGCGATTATCCACAGCGAGAAGATCGTCTATATAGCGTTTGGTGAGTGAGAAGGAACGGGCTTTGAATGGATCGGTTTTTGAAAGCGCCTGCAAATAGTCATATTCATAAGAGAACAGATACAGGTCGGCCAACAGGGGTGCACTTGACAGCAAGTCATATAGACCAATCTCACTGACTTCCAATCTACGCAAATTTATGGAAGCAATGACAAAATATAGACAAGAATACCGCATAGAAAAAAAAAATTGCTACACATGGCACAAAGTCGGTTCGGGAAATTGAGTGAGTGAGTGAATAGGATCTAACGTCGCTATCAAAATTTTTTTCGGGAAAGGACGTAATACAACCGATCGTCTAGTAGGCTACAAGACGCGATACGAAACGAACATCTAGAAGATATTTTTAGTCGGGAGAAAGAAGACCGTATTTCAGGTTATTTGAGAGAAATCGGTATGTTGTATAAATGTTAATGTTTATACATGTTGTTGGTGTGTTGTGTTGATTACTTCTAGATTGCTAGGTTATTAATTTGTTTTTGTCGGAATACTTAGAATTCAGTTTGATCGTCGCTATATAGCTGAAATATTGCTGAACGCGACGTTAAATCTTACTTCTCTCTCTCTCTCTCCTACTTCTGAGAGGAGCATGTTGGATATTCCCGACGCTCAACCAAGAACTGAAAACATATTCTCGATATTCACGAAGATCGACTAGTAAATGTGAACAACTTTACTGACTGCTCTTTCAGGAGGTAATGTCGGCGCAAGGTATTTTTTTCACCGATTGACCTATTTTCCCATAAATATTGCTTTCTGACCTTTTTCTCTCAGAATGTGACGAATATGACAGCGAATCAATATTTCAGACGGAACATGCTCTTTGAAGATTCTTCAATCAGTAAACAGTCGGCATCCATACGGGATAACCAGGTTCAATCGATATAATTATTTTCTCTATCATGTCTTTTAGGCAGAAAAATTAATAATTTTTTATTAACAGTTCTGTTCGACTGTACTGGTGCAGTGATATTTCTATTTATTTAATGTGCATCACTGCGTCGGGTGAGTGATTAACAGGAACCAGGTGCACAGCATGCAACTCGGTGAAATACAAGGAAAGACCGAGTTTGAGTAAAGTTCACTAAAGTTTATACTTAATTTATCAGAGATGAAAATATATATTCACCGTGTTACCCCAGTACGTGGTATCCCAGAGAGTACTGCAATATTGTAAATATGAAAAATTGGTTAATTACATAGAATGCAAAGGATCTTTTTATTTAACCCTATATGGCCTTTGCAATTTGGGGTGTACCGTAGGCCTGGACGTGGACGGGGGGCGGAATGCCCCTATATATAAAAACTGCATGATTAATCAGTAAATAATAATGCTGATGTGAAATAAAATAGAATTTGTCCGCTTTTCTTCGCACAAAATCGAAAGAAAAAAAACTGACGAAAACATCACTTTATGATACCATACATGGCCGCCATTTCTATTTTATGCAAATAGGATCAAAATTACCCAACTATGGTGAGCTATAAAGTCACGGAGTGTCACCTCTCGGTCACGGAGTGTCGCCTCTCAAAGTTTTGTCGTTCCGGAGATAGGAGCAAAACCACCCGGAGGGGGGGGTGGGGGGGCGGATAGTGCTCCCCAAAGACACGGAGGCTTAAACAATATTTAAACAACTATAATATGATGTATTATGCCAAAAACGAGGACGTGGTTACCATGAAGCGGCAGTATTCGATCACCAGACTTATTAAAGAAATTGCGAATTACATTTGGACCTGAGATCACGGTCCACTTTTATATAGTTCCCCGTCGCCTAGGGACAAACCACAAAAAACATGCATGACCTTGCTGTAAGTGTTGAAATCAAACCAAAAAAACGTATTATAACGAACGAAACAACTGGTGTGTCAAGAAAGCGTCCATGTTGTGTCCATGACCAAATTATGAAACCGTCCTTGTTATCCTTATCCAGTATGAGGGAGGGGCACTAGGGCACTAGTCAGGTTTTCTCTGGTACTCCGAAACGGGGGGGGGGGGGCACTTTATAGCTGAGCCTTCGTGACAATATAGCTGATCATATCGGAGTCTGTATGCTCCTATGCGTACCCCCGTCCCGAGTTTTTGACGATGTCTACATTATTTGTTTTTCCATTTCTTCCAATTCAAATAATACGTTTGCCTCTTCTGCCACTTTAGTATCCATCTGATAACTTTCGATTGCCTTTGTCGATCATATTCATCCAATTTATTGACGCTTATTCTAATATCCAATTTAACATACGATCTACGTTTAATATAGCTGACAGTAATTTTCCAAGCAAAGCAAGTTCCCTAAACTAGCGACTGACAAATGGTTGAGTATACTAATTTGCAACAGTAGGAGATTCAGTAATTGATTCACAGCCATGGCTCGTTAATACTCATTCATGTGACCATTCGATTCTTTCTCGTGTAGTGATCACGTTCTGATGGTTTGCCGTCAAAACATCTTCATGGACACAGTCCAGTTCTTTCGTTGGTATTTATCCAAAATTCTACAAAATATCTAGTTTGAAAGCTGATATGCACATTCTTTTGGTGTGTTGTGTTGATTACTTCTGGATTGCTATGTTGTTGACTTGTTTTTGCTAGAATACGTTTTGTTTGATCGTCGCTATATAACTGCAATATTGATGAACGCGGCGTTAAATCTCTCTCTCTCGCTAATACACTTCTATAGTGTATTCTATTAGTTGTCGGATTATAACTGTTATAAACTGTTTTACATTTTGTCTACTCCATTATATTTTAAATATGTATGTCTCCGGTGTCTAATTTGTATATAAAAATGCGTGTTAACATATTCAACGGCAACGCAACTATATGTATATATAGCCTCACATATGAATAAATATATTATTGCAATTGAAAAGTCCATAAAATGGACGAAACCGGTTTAGCAGTACAATAAATAATTTAGCTCAAAACTCCACATTCTGTGTAGTTTCATTTCTTATATACAAGAAAATGTAGCGTGTTGAGCTAAACTGTATATTGTACTGCTAAACCGGTTTCGTTCATTTTATGGAATTTTTAATAGCACGTATTTATTCATATGTAAGGCTATATATACATATAGTTGCCTTACAGTTGAACACGTTAAAACGCAATTTGATACGCAAATTAGCAAGCTGCAAAGTCCCTTTCTGTGCTTCCAGTGTTATGTTTCCGACTGTCGAATATCGGGGTAGGTTATGACCATCTCTTCTAGAGGTCAATGCCAGAAGATGGGGGCTTGCGTGGTACCTCTTGGCAACATATGTTTGACGGTTGGACCAATACGTGGAAACATGGGGACATAGGATAGCGCCTGATTTCAGCAGCAAGTCTCTTTTTCACATAAAGCATCTACCCTAGACTGAAAAATTGAAAATTCATTGTATCTCATAAAATAATTATATACCATTCTAATTTCGAAGCATACCTAGAATATTTGAATTAGATGTACAATTTACGTTCTTCCCGATGTGTGTGATGATATTTCCTCAGAGGAATGAAAAATGTGAACATTTCTGGATTTCGCAGACAGTTCATTCTGAGACAATACGTGGGGACATTATACATCGTGGATGGTGTTATGGGGAACAAGACAGCATGAAAATTCAATCTAAAATCGACACCCGTTTACGCAATTTACAACGTAAATTAAGCCCACACCCGCCCATCATACCGAAATCTCAGAAATTCGTGATATCAGTCAATCTGGAAGAATATCATCGATACTCGGCATTGATACCGAATTAATAGCTTTACAGCATCATTGAAAACAGTTGTCCGCTTCTGTCTTGTAGAACATTAGACTTTTTTTATGCATAATATGATTTATCTCTTGGAGTTGGCGCTTATGCTGTTATATGAATTAAGTAGTGAGTGAGTGAGTAGTAGGGTTTAACGTCGTTTTCAACCTTGTTTCAGTCATATCACGACGGTGCCTACTTGCGCCAGAACACGAGAGTGCTCACAGTTCCTATTACCCTGGACACTAATCAGCCCAGCACCCGGTCACCCATCAAAGTATTGACCGTGCTTAAATTTGCTTAACTTCGGTGATCTGACGGGTATTGTCTTATTGGCGTGACAATGGACTAAAAAATACCAATCAGCAAACACTTACCCTTATTACTGATATAGATTCAAGTTTCTGCAATCTGCCCTTGTTCTGACATGGTTGATAAGTTCCCAACTAAAGTGAGATCATTAGACAGTAAACCATGCCATGGGTCATGGTCTAGGGAATAAATAAATAAATATGGACAATGACTATGCTTTACCCAGGGTGAAATACTACTACCTCTTCTCACCCCCACAATAGAAAATTACTAGATTTTCACAATTCATAATTCATGAAACTAGTGGAACTAGTTATAAAAAATATTGTCTATTTTTGGCAAAGTTATAAATTTATACCACTACACTGTCAGAATTTTTGGGTATAGACGTGACGTACCCAAAACAGCTTGATCAAAATGACCGAAATTTTTGGGTCAAAATGGAGTTTGACCCAAACTCTTTTGATCCGTCATGTCAACTTGACCTACATGTAATTCTGAAAGTGTACAGTACCCAATGAACAGGCTTGCATCCACTTGATGATGATGAATCCTTGATTCATTCACGTTTTACTGTATAATGACCCCAGCTGATAGAATGGCTAAGGCAGCCCTAGATAATGACGTTGATCCTGTTGGAATCCCATATAGCGATTTCAGGCCCTCTATATATCTGTACTTGTGTGAGACGGCTATTTCAATCTTTATGGGATGCTGTGAATAATAACAAACTTCAGGAGTTAAACAATCTTCTAGGCTACACTCATCTGAGCAGCAAGAAACGTTTCAATCAAGTCATGATCAGGCGATGTAGAATCGGCCTTACACGACGAACATTTATTAAAAAAAAGAACCACTCCCATGGTGTATTCCATGCCACGAAGATCTCACAGTGAAACGTATTCTTATCGACTGTATAAATTTTAAGGTTGTAAGAGATTCTTTTTATCGAGCAGCTACTTCAGTCGGGTGAAAGAAGACTGTATCTTAGGCTATTTGAGAGAAATCGGTTTGTTGCATAAGTTTCAATGTGCGTATGTTATAATGTGTTGGATTACTATTAAAGTTATTACGTTGAATACTGAGAATTTTGATGAAAAACTGAAATATTGCTGAACGCGACGTTAAACCTTAATTCTCTCTCTCCCCGGTTGATATGTTGTATCTCATCAGTATTAAAATGATTGCGTTAGCTTGAAGAAAGTATATATAAAATTGAAAAGAAACACGAACAAGTCGTTTTGCTCGCATTATAAGAAGTAGATGTTTGTTAACATTTAATTTCACATCTGTTTGGGTTGTAGTGTTTGAAACGTCGTACCAATAAGGGGTTATAATCATGAATGCGGACGTTCATAATAAATGCGATCATTCATAATGATTGCGATCATTCATAATGACTGCGGACATTCATGATGACTGCCGACATTCATGATGAATGCCAATGCGGACATTCATGATGACTGCGGACATTCATGATGACTGCGGACATTCATGATGACTGCGGACATTCATGATGACTGCGGACATTCGTGATGAACGCGGACATTCGTGATGACTGCCGACATTCGTGATGAATGCGGACATTCGTGATGAATGCGAACATTCACGATGAATGCGGACATTCACGGTGAATGCGGACATTCGATGAATGCGGGCATTCACGATGAATGCGGGCATTCACGATGAATGCGGGCATTCACGATGAATGCGGGCATTCACGATGACTGCGGACATTCACGATGGATGCGGACATTCACGATGGATGCGGACATTTACGATGACTGCGGACATTCACGATGACTGTCTGCGGACATTCACGATGGATGCGGACATTCACGATGAATGCGGACATTCACGATGAATGACTGATATCTATAGAATGCCGACTATGACGTTCAAGAAATCATGTGAGACTTGCGAGTATTAAATCCGCTTTACATTCTCAGCACAGGCCCCTAAGTATATTATCTCTATGGTTGACTGATATTCTAAAAAAAAAATTGTTAACTAAAACTGTAATATATTTATTACGATAAAATGATATGACCCGTAACTCATTTAATATTTTAAATGTAACGCAGTAATAAGGAAAGCACAAACTTGTACATACTTTTCCAGTTTAATTTGATGAAGGATACACATTATACTGAAATTAGAAATAGCTGGAGGCGTAGTTTACAGCTTACCTTTGTCATACATAACCAAATAAAAAAAACTAATGAAAAACACTTCCTTCTGCTGCGTAATATTAGCTGTACAGTAGAGAGAAATGGAGGGCAAACTGTTTTTCGGAGGGTTTGTTTTCTGCAGCCTTCTAATCACAATATGTGTTGCACCTGGGGAACAGGTATCGGTATCACCTTCAAAAGATACATGTCTGCTTGACATATCTGACCTCTTGTCACAGCAAACAGCGCAGCAACGAGAAATGCAAACACTCCAATCGTCATTAACCGCAGAGGCTACGAAAAGACTACAACTCGAGCAATCGCTTAAAAAGCTGGAAATGTCGCTGACGAATTTAGAACTGTCGTTTAAGGAAAAGGCAGAAACAAGAGAGAAAAAGCAACAGTTTGAAAGAGAAAAAATGGCACGGATACAAAAGCAAGAAGCTGCCACACGAGTGACACTGGAGCGCAGAGTAACAACGTTGGAAAAAAAACTTCGGATCGGAAAGAAAGGTAAGGACTATATTGGTATTTCGCTTACTTTGTCGAATATCAACTATTGAGTACATGTACGTAAGCAAATGTGGATGAATAATATCCATTTTTACAACCTTTGTACAAAGACGACCGTTTCGACAATGGCCGTTTCCACAAGGATGATCGTTTCTTCATAGGTTATCGTTTCTCCAACGACGATCGGTTGAGAGACGACCAACGTTTCTACAAGGATAATCGTTTATACATTGACGACAATTTCTACTATGACTACCATGTTTACAAAGAAGCTCTTTTATACATTGATAACCATTCGAATATTGACGCGATTGTTTTTTTTACAAAGATGAGCTTTGATATCAAAGGTAATACTGAGCTGATAAAATGGCTAAGGCAGCCCTAGATGATCAGGTTGATCCCGTTGGAATCCCATATAGTGATTTCAGACCATCTATCTGTGCTCATGTGAGAAAGTTTTTTTCAATCTTTGTGGGATGGTATGTATAGGTTATACCCATCTGAACAGCCAGAAACGTTTCGATCAAGCCATGACTAGACGATGTTGAATGGGCCATACACGATTAACTCAGGAGCATTTGCTGAAAAAAGGGCCAGTCCCAAGGTGTGTTCCATGCCACGAAGACCTCACGTTGAAACATATTCTTATCGACTGTATAGATTTTAAGATTGTGAGAGATAACTTTTATCGAGCAGCTACTTTGGGAGATCTTTTTAATCGAGTAAAAGGAGATTGCATTTTATTTTAGATCATTTGAGAGAGATTGGTTTGTTGTATAAATTTTAATGTATTTTCATGTTTTTAATGCTTTAGGTTACTTTAATACTTAGAATTTTGTTTTGATTGTCGCTATATAGCTGAAATATTGCTGAACGCGACATTAAACCTTAATTATCTCTCTCTCTTTACAAAGATGAGCGCTCGAATATTGACAAGCGTTTTTATATTGATCGTTTGAACGTTGGCGACCGTCAATCTTCAAATCGATCGTTTGTCGAGCGTTTCCACAACGATGATCATTTGTATATTGATGATCGTTTTTTACAATAATGATATTTGTATATTGACGACCATTTCTAGAAGGCTTGTCATTTTTACTTTGACGACATTCTCTATGAACAAGATCGCTTGTATATTGACGACCGTTTTTGCAAACTTAATGATTTACTTTGTCAACCTCGATGAGAACTAAGATCATAATTTCTACATTGAGAACCGTTACAGAGATGATCCCTTGAACATTGGCGAGCTTTTCTACAGTCTAAGATGATATAATTTTGACATTAACAACCGTTTCTACAAAGAAGATCGTTTGTACTTTTTGGATTTTTTACAAAGACGATAGTTTCGACATTGATGATCGTTTTTTACAATGATGATAGTTTGTATATTGCCGACCATTTCTAGAAGGCTTTATCATTTCTACTTTGACGACCGTTTTTTTATAAAATAACGACAGTCTCTACAGAGGAGACTGTATACTGATAGTTTCTACAGAGAAGACACGTTTCTACATTGACGAATCTTTCTACAGAGAAGACAGTTTGTACACTGACGACCGTTTCTACAGAGAGGACTCTTTTTACGTTGAGGACCGTCTTTTTTACATAGAAGACAGTTTGTGCATTGACAACCGTTTCTACAGAGAAGACTCTTTATGAGAGATACAGGATTCGTCATAGAATGAGCTAGTTTTGGTGATTAAAGAGAGAACAACAGAAATACTAGGTTTGCAGTTTATGTCATTTATTGAAAATGACAAAGATCCAAATAAATATAAAATGTGGACATGGACAATTGAAACGAAATGTTAGATATAACTATGTTATGTACTTCAACATGCCCCAAATTGAAACTAGCAAAGGTGGGGAGCGGGAAAACGCCAAAAGCATATATGCGGACCTTTAACATTCACTCAAATGTAGGGAAGGAGGGAGTGGATTTGATCCAGGAGTGAAATACTATACACATTTGTCCCGGAGGATGTCCCTGCAATGGTGCGTAAATTGACAACACGTGATGTCTGGTGTCACTCTGTATGACCTGGCCTAAATCAAAAGCTGGTCAGGCAGTGCAATCAATTGAGCCAGCAGTACAGGGGAGACAACTCATACATAACCAGCTTCCCTGCCAGCACATTTCCAAACAGACTGTAATAAAAACGTAACTACGTACACAATAGTTTTGATTTATGAGAGCTACAGGATTGCCCATAGACTAAGCTAGATTTGCTAAATAAAGAGAAAAAACACAGAAATACCAGGTTTGCAGTTTACGTCATTTATTGAAAATGACTAAGATCCAAATAAATATAAAAAGGGGGCATGGACAATGGAAACGGAAAGTTAGGTATAATTATGTTATTCAATTCAACATTCCCCAAATGGAAAAGAACAAAGGTGGGAAGCGGAAAAATGCCACAAATATCGGATCGCTGTTATCACCCCACCCGAAGTCTCTGACCAATCATTTACAATGAGAGATTAGAATGTTAGCAAGGGGAACAACCAATAGGGGGATATAAAAACTACTTTGTGTATCCAACTGAATGCAGGAAACAGGCAATTACTGAAATCCTGAGCAAATAACATACTTCGATATGTTTTAGAAATGACTACATAGATCAGCATATTCCAAGGAGTTAAACTAACATCAAACGATTGGCTAACTAACATTGAAACACAATGTCTGATAGTGGTCCAATTACAACACATATAAGGGAAGTGGGAAGAGGTGCCGACATACTGGCAGAGCCACATGACTTCACAGTATAGTCTTTGGGACACAGTAGATAATATAACAGGTAGAACAGAGATTGTAGTAACTATGGTATGAATATATACTTTCAGGGGAGAGTACAATTACAATTGAGGATGGGAAAAATGTTAAGAGTTGTGTCCCTTGCTTCAGATTATCTAGCTAAGAAAAATCCAATCAAAATGTTACTTCTATGAATCTCTGATGTGACAATGAAGCAGGCAAATACTGAACTTCCTGAGATAAAAAATATTTTAGCTAGGGAAAGAGCCTATGTACAACTGAAACTTGAAGGTATTTTACTGGTCATGACACTGCTTGGAACAGTCCAAGTTAAAAAATTATCAATCCTGATGTAATGTTTGAAAGCATCACATTTCCATTTTCGTAGTCAATTCAGAAAAATCTGACCAATGGAGCTGCACCCACAATAAACTGGCGTAGATTCAGACTCGACACTGTCCCGTTACAATTAAATGTATAATTGTGTGTATAAGGAAATATGGCAAACGAAGGTGTATGTACATACTCGGTGTTTCGGATAATTTTAGAGCTGGAATATTGCTCTTCGTAAGTCCTCCTCAGGAGCCAACGATGAGTAACAATCCTGGCTTTTATTGAGTCTTGATTTTAGATTTTTGTAGAACTTCCCCTAAGTTTTTGCCTCGCCTGTATGATATTTGGGGTGCAAGGGGGAATACTCTTTTGACGTTTGCATTTCTGTCGATCAGAGTCCAATACCCTCTTCCAATATAGTCCAGGTTTACCCTCTTGGGGTGGAAGGTAGTTATAAACCGCAAAGGTCTGTGTTTGCAGACTTGGTTTTGTCCCTTCTTTTATGTTTGAGTAAGCAAGCACGGTTAGTTAAGTCAACTTTGCTCTTATTTTTATCTATTTCATTTTGTAACCTCTGGTTTGGATTTGAAGATTTCTGATTTTTTTCAAAGTCCGAAACATTATTGCAGTTTCGAACATACCTGGTTGTTCCACCAGTGATGGAAGATTTGAAACACGACGTGTGGTGTCGATTTTCTATGGTGGTATTGTTATCTCTCCGTAGGCACTTGATATCAAGAATGGATTCAAAACTGCATGTATGCCTTTGAATACCGTAGTGTCGAGGAAATTGGCCTCGTGGTCAGAAATTTCTTATGTGAATTTCAATAACGGGTGTGCATTATTTGCAATTTCAAAGAAGCTTTCAGCCTCAGCTAAACTTCCTGAGTATAACATTATCCCATCGTCACGAAATCTCTTATGAAGAGATATATTGTGTCGGTGTGGCAACTGGTCCAGAAGTCTATTTATGTGCCTAAATATAGCGAGCTCACATAATTCAGGGGACGGACTGCCCTTGTGGTGCACCCACAATTTGCCTGTAGTATTTGTCATTTAAACGAAATTCATTCTTCGTGAGAATCAGTTTACTGATTTCTATGAGTGTGTCGACTGTATGTCCTTGAATATCATATTCAATGTCCGGGTGGGACAAGAGATTAGCTTGAAGGGCTTCAAGTATTTCATCAAATCCAAGATTTGTGTATAATGATGTAATATCATAGGTAATAATGAGCGTATGCTCGGAAATACGGTGCTTCTCAATTTTATTTAGGAAACGAGTCGTGTCAGATAGATATGTGTCTTGCGTTCTCAATAAGAGTAGTAAGAAGTTAAGAAAGCGCCCCAATCTTTCTGTCGGGGAGCCACATTGAGCAATAATCGGCCGTCCAGGAATCTTAATGTCCCGTGGCAGTATTGGATTGATGGGATTAATGGTTTTTCGGTAGAAAATGTAAGGTTTGGCATCTTGGTGGATATGTCCGAGATATAGTTAAAACCTTTTCTGCTTAACTGGTTATTATCGTTCATTTTTGATACGATATTTCTGACCAGTTGTTTGGTTGCATTAATATCTATATTCTTTATTTCAATATAGTGGACTCCATTATAAAGCGGTCTGTGAGCTTCATTAATGTAGTCATCACGATTTAAAATAAGTTGTTTATTTTTGTCAGCTCGTGTACAAATTATCTGTAGATGTTTAGGTTTCAGTTTTTGTAGGGAGGCCCTTTCGCCTGGCGTAAGGTTGCGCATATGAACATATGAACATTCTTCATTTGACATGAGCATTTTTGTTGCATAGAGATAGAGTTCTATATTATTATCAGCAAGAGGAAGTCCGATGTCTTTTTGAAGGGCTTAGGACTAGAGCTGTCTCGTTCATGTGGGAGAGTCTGCATTCTGGCACATCTCTCAAATGACTTTAAGTCTGACATGAGAGCATTAGTGCTAATGTTAGGGGTAGGAAAGAATTTGAGACCTCGCGATAAGACGAAAATATCATCGTCATCAAATGTTGTTCAACTGGAAGTCCACATTTGGCATTAAAATACCAATGACTAGTATATATTACAAATCTTCGAAAACGGGAACCGAAATCTACATATTCATTCGCAAATATTTTAGCCCTTAATTCTGTGTTCGTATTGAACCCTAATGGGAGACTTGATTGTAGAAGTCTGAGCTTGAGGGTATCGTTTGGGTCCTTTTCCCCCTTAACCTCGTCGATAGAAAGATCCCAACACTTCACTAGATGGTCCTTCACCCAGCAGATTTCCAGCAAAAGTGGTTGCTGTCATGTCTTCAAGCGATTAAAAGTGGAACTTCAACTCGTCCCACCATCTTGAATATTCTACAATTATATGACTGTTGACTTGATCAACAGATTGATATTGTGTTTTGTTTGTTGCCTAGTCAGTTGGTATCAAAGGTAATACTGAGGCTGATAGAATGGCTAAGGCAGCCCTAGATGATGAGGTTGATCCTGTGTTGGAATACCATAAAGCGATTTCAGGCCCTCTATCTGTACTTATGTGAGACGGCTGTTTCAATATTTATGGGATGCTGTGAATAATAATAAACTTCTGATGTTCAAAACTGTAGGCTATACTCATCTGAACAGCCAGAAACGTTTCGATCGAGCCATGATCAGGCGATGTAGAATCGGCCATACACGATGAACTCACGAACATTTACTAAAAAAGAGCCAGTCCCAAGGTGTATTCCATGCCACGAAGATCTCACAGTGAAACATATTCTTATCGATTGCATAGATTTTAAGATTGTAGGAGATTCTTTTTATCGAGCGACTACTTTGGAAGATCATTTTCGTCGGGTGAGGGAAGACTGCATCTTGGGTTATTTGAGAGAAATCAGTGTGTTGCATAAGTTTTAGTGTGTGTATGTTTTAATGTGTTGGATTACTAATTGATTGGCTAGAGTACTTAGAATTTTGTTTGATAGTCAGTTTTTCCCACCTCTTGCATATCGATCAACGTACACCTTGGAGACTAAGTCATTTATCAACTTGACACTTTTTTACTGTAGTCCGGTGGCTTAAGGTCAAGATCGTGACTGACCACGACTGACTGGAATAAAGCACCATATTTTGCAGAGGCTCATTTGGGCATAAGGAATGATCTCAGAAGGGGTGCCCATTTCTACAGGAGATGGATGTCCCTCAATTTCCATAAATCCAATATGGCCGCCATAATACATACAGTAGCCTCCTGTTGGCGACTATTTGACAGATTTAATCGCCTTTTTACACGAGATTGGTTTTCTACGAGCCTGATTGACTCAAGAAGGAAATAATAACGATAATTGGAAACTTTATTATCCATTGAATATCAGATATGGCCGCCAGAGCGTCACCAATAATGGTATTATTGCTATACACATGTATGTGTGTTTGTATACATGCTAATATATATCATATATATTTATAAAGGCTCCATTGAGAAGTTCCTGTACATGTAGCTCTGTTATGATTGACTCGATCAAGCACGCATGAAGGTTATTGGCTATTTTCTTTTCTATAGATATCCGATATGGCCACCAGCGCCCCATACTCAATGCCGATTATCAGTACTAAAACAAATCTTTTTCGAAGGATGAAACTTCAGGTTATCGTACATGCCACGGTTGTGAACTACATCAAGTGTTGCCAATTGGATTGTTCCCGGCTCCTTCCATGTAAATTAGCATGTGTAAATCCAGCGGCAAAGGGAGTTGCTCTACCAACACCGGTTGGATTCAGACTAAAACTGTGCTAAGTAACTACCCTGAGGTCGATTTACTTTTTTTCAAGTTTCACAAACGGCTTTGATATTTGGCACTCGAGAAAATATGCTTTACTGTCTCGCGTAATCGTTCATCTGCTATGCAAAACCCTGCTATCGTAGAAGCTAAATTAGACGAAGAGTTGTTGAAAGGTCGAGTTGCTGGTCCCTTCTCAACTCCTCCTTTTGACAATAATGTTTGCTCTCCATTAGTCTTAATGGAACCTAATACTCTTAGGGGCTCTTGGTGATGGAGCTGCCTAATGCGCATCGCTGGTGATCGCCAGCCTCACACCGCTGATGTTGCATGTGTGAAAGTTTGCCAGTTAGTTGCCGACGGGCTGGAGGTGATTCTCTTCCGGTATTCCAGCTTCCCCCATCATTAAAACTGGCTCTTACCATATGAGTGAAATAACCATGAGTGTTACATTAAACCAAATCTCCCTAATACTTTTAGGCTGATACACGATTCATCTTACCCTGGAAAATCTGCCTTGTCCATTAACGGTGGGATTCAACACGACCTGTGATATGTTGAATACGTAGACATTAGATATCGCCATTGCACTGGTTAAAAAACATGGCCGCTAAAGCTTGATGGCAAAAATCTATTTAGATGATGCCTTCCACATTATACCTATCGAGACAGCGATTCACCCCTTATTGGGTTTACCCAAGGCGACACGTATTTTTATGATTGGTGCCCCTCGATGGGATGCTCTAAATCCTGTAAGGATTATTAAAGAGCTCAAGTCATTCTCTGCAATCGGTTACAAAATTCGGCATATCAGAGGTGACTCACATACTGGACAACTGCATGTTCGTAGATGCAAATGGCGCTAGCCACTGTTCTATAGCTCACAGCACTTTCACTTACTTGTGTGAGTATTTGGGCATTCCAATCAAACATGCTATGACCTACTACCCATCAGCACTTTCACTTGTGTGAGTAGTTGGGCATTCCTATCAAACATGACCTACTACCCATCAACTACTATGGTTATGCATGGGATTCTACTGGACTCCAGAACTATGAAAGCATCATTTGAAGAAGACAAAATTCATGAACTGACAAGCATGCTGGGTGAATTTTCGCGCCGGAAAAAGGTTACCCTTGTGGAACTGCAGTCTCTCATTGGCTCGCACAATTTTGCCTATAAATTCGCCGTGCCCGGCTGGGCATTTCTCCGCTGCCTGATATACTTTAACAAAAGTTGTATCACAGGCTCACCATCACATTCGCTTGAATAAAGCAAGAGCCTATACCTAATACCTGGCTTGTAATCCTATTTTCTTTCTCCAAATTGGGTATCCTCTAATGTGATCAAACCAGATACTGGCACCTTGGGTTTGGCGCCTTAGCACATCTTGCCGTGGTAATTTGGGGCCATAAACTGGCAATTCATAACGTTCCCTTACTTTGTGATAATATGGCCGTGGTTGAAATAATCATCAGTCTTTCATTGCTGATGAAATTACGTGCGTCAGTTAGTTCGAAATGACATTCTGTTCAGATCAAAACATATTTCGAAACAATCTTATTCCTGACAAACTCTCGCAGTTACAATTTCAGGAAGCGCTGCCTCTAGCTCCTTGGCTCAATCGCTCGTCGCATCCAATACCCTGTCTGTTGCTGACTCTTTGAAGCAGACAGCTAGAGTTCGTCTGACGGCGTCCCTTGCTGAATCTGCCTTGAAAGTACACAAACGCGCGCATGACAAGAATATAGAGATTTCCTCAGTAACACTGGTCCGTGTGCCAGTAAGATGCTCCTCATCTCATTGGCACAGTTGGTTTCCATCAAAGTATCCACCCTCCACAGCTTATACATTCGTATCGGCTAACAGTTATGTGCACAATTTGGCTGCAGTGCACGATCCTGCTCAGTTATTCCTTGCCAGAAAGGTACTTACAGACGGATACCAGACTGCCCATAACTAAGGATATCCTCCATAAGTTATTTGATGCTATACCCCACATATTATCCATGTAATTCTTTTACGAGCAATGATCTTGGTAGCATTTCATGCATTCTTACGCGTTAGTGAATTGACAGTTCGTTCAGAACAAGACAGCAATAGCAATGTTCTTTAATACAACGATGTCTCTTTCTCCGTTCAATCTGACCCGTTACAAGGCATGGACATTACTATTTGCAACTTCAAACACAACATATCCCATGAACCAGTTCATTTGTTTATGCTGATAATATTAAATACTGTCCAGTTCAAGCAATCCGTGCTTATTTTCGGTTACACATTTCACATCCGAGGATGGGCCCCACAATTAGCAAAATTTGTCATCGAATCCGGCGATAAAACATAGTCTTCCAGACAATGAGCGACTTGAATTGTCATCAGTTTGACTGGTGGAATGGGACATATTAATATTAATAATATTAGATATATTAATGTCGGAAGCCATAAAGCATTCTTTAGCTCGATTACATACAAGAGATATCATTCATGGGATGTTACTTTGTTTATAGAGTTGCTTGAATTTCTCATTAAAAATATCTATGTGAAATTTGGCAACACTATATCAGCAGCATATAGGTATTCCAATGGGTACTAATTGTGCACCCCTGTTGGCTGACCTGTATCTGTTCTCTTATGAATATGACTATATGCAGGCGCTTTCAAAAACCGATCCGTTCAAAGCCCGTTCCTTCTCATTCACCAAACGCTATATAGACGATCTTTTCGCTGTGGATAATCGCTATATAAATGACGCAGTGAAGGATATATATCCACCTTCACTGGATTTGAAGGAAACTACAGATAGCTCTACAGGCACATCATATTTAGATCTCTATCTCTATAAAAATGAAGCGGGCATTCTCTCTCCTCGACTTTATGACAAAAGAGATGATTACAATTTCGACATCGTAAACTATCCCTTTCTGGACAGTAATATTCCAGTGGGACCTGCATATGGCGTATACATATCTCGCTTAGTAGCATTTGCTAGATCCTGTGTTAAATGTGACGATTTCAATCAGCGTCACAAAACATTGTTACAGAAACTTATAAAACAGGGCTATTCCACCAAGCGCCTCCACTCGCCTCCAATTTGGCGATACATATCGCATGCTGATAGCAAAATACGAAAGTAGCGTGCAAGATCTATGGCGCTACGTTTCGTAACTTGTGTTTAATTTCGCTTAACCCGGGGCTAGGGGCCGTATGCACCCATGTACTTCAAGATCCTGATGGTACTCATATGAACAGTCACAATCAAAGCGTGACTGAGATACATCATTCTTTAGATGACGACTTTATAACGAATATTATGGATTAAGAATACTGATCAGCGATACGGATTTGATATTTTTGGAACATCATGATGTCTTGCCGGCATCATTGAAAACTGTTGACCGCTTCTCTCTTGAAGGTAACAAGCCTATGTTTATGTATACTATGATTGTCTTTTTGGATTTGGTGCTAATGCTGTAATATGGAATATGGAATAGGTATTTTGATTATGGACGCGGATATTCTCTAATGGACGACGGCTGGATTATGAATGACGGACTAGACGCTTGTAACGGAAACTGGTGACGATTGGGAAAATCATCGTAGTGAACATTGGTCACAATGTCGACGAGTTTTCGGCACTCCTTCATAGCAGCAGGTTCAGTGTTATTGGTGTTAAAATATCTAATCTCTGCTCCAACATTCTTTCTCTCCTCCTACTGGAAACATGAAAGAAAACTTCTGTAGCCTAAAATAATTGTATTTTCAGTTTGCCCTTTCCCGTTTTATGGTTCGGAATGCAGTCGTACATGCGGACATTGTACTGGAGGAAACTGTGAAGCCACTCGTGGGATTTGTAGAGATGGCTGCGAACCAGGCTATTTGCCACCATTCTGTCGTGAACGTCAGTTGAACACTTACTTGAGGGGAAAGGTTAATTGAACAGTGTGATGATTTTAGGTTGTTTGATTAATATTAATGTACAAGCACTACAATGGACACACAAAATGCTTTAAAAAAACGCACGAAGCTAGTAGTTGGTTCGTGGTTGCAAACTACCAAGCTTCAGTCCACGGCTTTATCAAGAGCTCTATCCTACTGTTTCAGGGCTTCAAGAAAACTGATCACAAATATGTCATAACCTAGGAAGCGTTTTCAGTTCAAACCAAACTTGAAGGAATTATCATAGTCTCATTCGTGTAGCCCCAACTTCAACCTAGTGATCTCTGTCAATCGATTTCCCAGGTACCAAAACAAGTAACGTGTTTTATTTTTCGAAGCGTTTGGAGGCAGTATTTGCTTATTATCATGAATGGCGCAACAGATGTTGCCTTGTTGAGCATGTATGAACGAGTGTTCCAACAGCTACCGCTATGTAAAAAGTACACGCTCGTTTGAGACTTTCATTCGTGGAATTTGATAGCCATGACTCGTAAAAAAGGATTGACTGAAAATGATTCGATGGATGAAACGGCATGTGTAAATTACCTGTGGCACCAGAGACTGCGGCATCTTTGCAACTTTGACTTTCCATAGGGGTACGCTGATCTCTTAAGAAGCGATAGTAGTAGTAGTATCCCATCTGACAATGCCCACCATTTGTATTGTATTGCATTAGAAAAGTGATATTTGAGAATGTGGATATTCTTGAAGCAGTGAACGTCACATATGGGCTTCCTGCTGCGATTACGACTTCCTCTTTCATATTTTTTTATTCCACATGTGTGTTAATGGGGCCGTAAATGCTTAGAACCCGTAAGATATTCAACCTTTTGCATGAGCAAGTTAACCTATCGTGAATTCTAAAAACGAAAGACATAGCATTATGATTAGTATTAGTATTATAGTACCTCTGATGAATATTCCAAGACACTGCTTCTTGTTTCAGAACTAATTGGTAAAGATTGTGATGATGTTAGAAAAAAATTAACTGTAGTTTAATATTATATGAATTGCGTTTCTCATGGATTTCGGGAGCAAATGGATCATGTTCCCTCTTTTACTACCCTTATGAAAAAAGTACCGTATTATACTTTACTACAGTCTATCAGGATTTTTGCGAAATTCTATAGCGGTTTACTAAAGTACCATATATGATATACCATTGTAGACTATACTATAGCGGTAATATATAGTACAAAAGCTACAGTGACGCACTGTGGTAAAATAGTATAGAGCACCACAGTATAAATACTGTAATATTATATATATGTAGCAAAATTTTATAGAGAAATTCTATAGAATACTATAAAGATATACTACAGAAATACTACATTATACTACAGCGAATTACTATTACAGAATGCTGCTAAGAAATACTATAGTAGAAATGCTATAGTATACTAAAGCGAATTACTATAGTATACTACGGAGAAATAGTATAGCTGAAAAACTACAGTATACCGTTTCCATACCTTACTATTATAATAGAACAATATAAATATAGTAGAAATACTAATTCTAAATGTCCTGTAGTGAAATACCATACTATGCTGTATTAAAGTATTACATTGAAATACTATAGTTTTGGTAAGATTCTTGCTTGGTAGTTGGTGAAATTATTACATTGACATAGCCATGGTAGCTCTACTTCATGATACAGTAAATTTGATTCACCGTTGCTTGTTATAGAATATTGTTACTGATTTTTTCCAGTGTCATACTATGCAATGTTATTCTATATCACCAACTGTAATTCCATGACCAATAGTATCCGAGCGATCCGTCGACTGAAAAGCAACCAAATGATTCTACGGGAAAGCATCCCTCGGCACCTAACATTCAGACCCGAGAATACGGTGGATTCTCCGTCGTAGCCTTAGTATCTCAGTCGCGCTTTTATTGCAGCTGTTCCTGTGGAGACTATGAAGTATCCGCTCGGCCCCTAGCATCGGCTTAAGGAGTTAGATAAGCTAGCTCGGGAGCAGTGATGACAGAGATACCCAGAGAAACTAACCTGTAATGTATATCCAGTTTATACATTGTTGCAGCTGACGAGAACAAGGGTGTTACTCACCATGCTCACATTTTCTAAGTATTACTAAGTATTACTTATTATAATCTAACAGAATCACGGAACATTAATATCAATAAATAATAAATTTCTATGTAATATCATCATAGTCAAAGATTGGATATCAAATCAATCCATATTATTTTTTTCTGTTCTATCCATCAAGAAGTCATTACCCAAGCCTTCGCCCAGGCTTCCATATTAAGTTTGATAATGACCTTGAGAGAGAGACCCAGAGAGAATTAAGGCTTAATGTCGCGTTCAGCAATATTTCAGCTATATAGCGACGATGAAACAAAATTCTAAGAACTCAAGTCAATAACTTGGTAATCCAACACATTAAAACATACACACATTAAAACTTATGCAACAAACCGATTTCTCTCAAATAACCCAAGATGCAATCCTCCCTCACCCGACTAAAAAGATCTTAATAGTAGTCGCTTGATGAAAAAACATCTTCTTATAATCTTAAAATCTATGCATTTGATAAGAATATGTTTCATCGCGAGATCTTCATGGCATGGAATACACCTAGGGACTGGCTGTTTTTTAAGTAAATGTTCGTGAGTTAATCGTGTATGGCCGATTCTATATCGCCTGATCATGGCTTGATCGAAACGTTTCTGGCTGTTCAGATGAGTATAGCCTATCGTTTTTTGAACTCATGAAGTTTGTTATTATTCACAGCATCCCATAAAGATTAAAACAGCCGTCTCACATAAATACAGATAGAAGGTCTGAAATCGCTATATGGGATTCCAACCAAATAAAATACTTCCACTACAAGAAATTGTTCAATTGGCACGAAGTACAATATTATATTGTATCATCAGACGAAGTTCAAGGCACTGAGTCTCATGATTCTCGAGTAACAGGGCCGTGAAATAGTGCATTCGTGCAAAATAGTTGATTTTGAGGTGAAAACAATTCTTATTGTTCTCAGTAAACATATGAAGATAAGCGATAACCAGAACCACATTTGGTCTACGTCTACATATTGGAACGATAACCAGAACCAGATTTGGTCTTCGACTACATAGTGGAAGAGCGAGTATGCTGTATCAAGCTGGTTCTGGTTATCGTTTATCTTCTTATGTTTATAGAAAGAAAGAGGTGTGTCAAAATTGGCGATTTTGCACGAATGCATTATTTCACGGCCCTGTTATTCGAGAATGATGAGACTTGGCGCCTTGAAACTTTTCCGAGTATACAATATAATATTGTACTTCATGCCAACTGAACAATTTCTTGTATATGCAATATTTTATTTTTGGCACATTACCCTTCTAAACATACGAGGTCCTTTGACACATCCGTTGTCTGAATGGACACTGCTACAGAGGGAGAGAGCGAGTTAGATTTGACTCGAGTTCAGCAATATTTCAGCCATATAGCAACAACATAGAGATTGCGCCCAAGGTATGCCACTATACTCGGAGCCTTGTTGAGAATGCTTTCTTGAAAATCACCAGATGCTGCACGAGTGCGATGGCAATGTTTGGCGTTGATCACAAAACGGTTTCGAGGAAAACCACATTGAAAATGACAAACAGTAGGCGTAAAAAAAAACCCGTGTTTCCGGTAACCCGACTGACCCTAGATTTTTCTGCCGACCCTAATTTTTTCTCCCCTCTTTCTCTCGTCCACCTCGCTTCTCGCTCCGAAGAGAAAAACTTCGGCACTTTCCGCCATTTTCCGACGACTTTGTCACGTGGAATGTCGACTTCCTTTATCAAAACAAAATGGCGACGTGACAAGTTCACAAATTTACCATGGCACTAATTTGCGCTATCATAGACAAGTGCGGTAAAAACGCAGGCCAGAGGCGTTTTATAACCGCAAAGGGATCAGAAAGTTTTGAAACTTTAATGAAAAGTATCCACGATCCAGTCCACGAAACATCCACAGTTTTGTGTTCAAAAACGGAAAGTGGTCCCTGGATAAGCATTCCCGACTTGACGACATCAATCCTGTCAGCTGCCGATCTTTTTGGAATTCGCTTTGTCCACTTCAAATGTTGCTGTAGCAACAATCCAGTCGTCGAGAATCACAGCGTTTGACGTCCTTATGTCACAAGAGAAGAGGCTGCCACCGAAGAAATCATCCAGGTACATAAGGTTCATCTAACATGGATGTTTTTGTTGTTACGTTTTCAGGTCCGGGAAATGTGGCCATTGGGGTGATTCTGGCCATTTGGCCTGATACCCCCCAATTAGTTGAAATGTATGTCGTAGTTTTGCTATGTATTATGTCGGAAAGTGAAAGATGTTGCTGGCCTGTAAAAAATTATACTGATGCATATAACTTTGGAACTTCGGTGTGCTTTCATGATACTACTGATGCTGTCATTTTCTAAGCCAGGTAACCTAGAAATAGTTCATTGACTACAAACACTTTATTACTCCATATATTCACTGAACTTTAAGCGAAGATTCAATGACCAATTAAGTGTTCTGGTTGTATTGAAAATTTACTACAAATTATAGTCTGAGGTTACTTTTCATTTAATACTGAGTTATCCCCAACACAAAGTGTGAGGGGATATAAATATGCTGAGCATCCGTCCGTCCTTTCTTACTAAACATGTGGGCATGATATCTCAACAACAAATTAACGTATCAAATTCAGACTTGGGTATTAGATTCGGACCAACTAGAGGATGTATGGAATTGTTTTTTCATTGACCTACTTAATCCAAGATGGCCACCATGGGCCATTAACTCCAAATCTTATGTGCATCTCAGGAACAAAATATTCGATAAATTTCAAACTTGGGTAGTGGGTTCACACCGACTAGAGGATGGATGGGATTGTTTTTTCGCTGACCTTCTTGAATTGAAGATGGCCAACAGCAGCTATAAACCCAAATCTTGTGAGCAGGATATCTTGAGAACAAATTAACGGATCAGCATCAAACTCGGATATGAGATTCACACCAACTGGAGAATGGATGGTATTGTCTTACATACTTATTCCAAAGCTAGTAAATACAATATCTTGAGTATAAAATACTTGATTGATTACAAATTAGGGTATTGCTTCAAGAGCAACTAGGTTTTATTCATAGTATTGTTTACCATCAACCATCGACAGCCAAGCTTTCGCTTGTTATCTTGTAAAGGCTATGAACCAATAAGCTAAATTACAAGCGTCAGATCCGTCATCCATAATTCAGCCGTCGTCCATTAGAGAATATCCGCGTCCATAATCCAAAGACCTATTCCATATTCCATATAACAGTATTAGCACCAAATTCAAAAAGACAATCATAGTATACATTCATTGTTGATACAGGTTCAGCAGTGCCTGATTTCATCTTTCTAAACTTGTTGCATTTGTTGCAGTGCTGGGATGGCTTCTGGGAAACGTAATAAGAAAGATGATATGTTCAACGTCATTGTCAACCTGTTGGAGTAACATGGGTGCGATTTTCATAAAACTACAGCGGAAACTGAAGGGTGTTATATTACTCGGGTGTGTATGCATAATAGACACAATCTGAAAAAAGCCCACAAATTTCTCATTCATACCCAGCAGTGTGGGATGATGACGTGTGAAATTGATTCATTGTCAAGAGTATATTTTCTACTTTTCTTTTCATCTGATCAAATATCAATTTGGGACTTCAACATAAGTCCTTTGGCACTTCAACAAAGCATTGTTAAACCATTGAACAAAACCAATTTTGACTGCGTACAAATGTTAAAATGTATACTGCATTTAGCCAAAGAAAGCAGGGATTTACCGAACACTGCTTTATAATCTTCAGGTGCTGATGAATGGTAAAGTATATTCATTTCAAAAATTCCCTATTTCACACATTCTTTTAATATGATGAAGGCAAGCATCTCCCTCCGCCAGTCTCTAGCCTAGTCTAGTCTATTTCATAGATTTTTGTCGCTTTTATCCTGCTGTATAATGCTAGATTTATTTTGCTAGTACTCTATGTGTGCATGACCAAACATACTGCACATGTGTCAAATTCTCATGCTGTCCTTCCACTGCTAACAATCTCATACAGGCTTTACTTTAGACATTTATAACCTGCTGGACCCCAACTCTTGAACAAGAGGTGACTAAAGCAATGTCAAAACTTAAACAGTGGTAATTGTTGTGACAGTAATATTCGCTGTTGTATAAGGCTACAGTTACATCTGAATGTTGGTGAATTTGACCAGCCTATTTCTTAAATGTTCAGTACTGTCTGGTGAAAGTTTAGTTGCATATTAAGTTGAAATACTGCTGAAGTTGACGCAATGGAATCTTCCACGTATTACAAAAACGAACTTCACCCTCTTCCCCTCCTGTACGCATTTTTCAACCTGACAACTTTTGGCCCCAGATTGATGTTTTTTTCGGGAAAATATGGGTTGTTCTTTTCTTTTAGACTTTTTTAATAAATCATATGCTAATATAATGTTCTTGAAATAGAATCTCTTATTTTTCATTTCAGGTCCTGTGCAATGCCCTTTGGTATGTAACAAATCAGCACAGCACCGTCAACTCAGCGGCCCTGAAAAGGAACGAGGTCATTCCAGTACCCTCAATATTCACGAAATATCAGGGTTATGACATCAAGAGGAAAAAGACTAAACAGCAACCTATGTCCAGGAGTAATCTGAAAAGTCATGCAGAGGCACTGTTCAGCATTTCCTTGCGACCAAATGTCTCTACAGCTCAGTGGGTTGCTATCAATGCTGCTATCAGGAACTTGGGGGAAATGCCTCGATTCTTACAGTATGTATCTGTATACGCAGCTGGAAATGCAGACCAAGAGACAGAAATTAGACCACCCTGTCAGAATGATTTCCAAGAATGTTACAGCAGAACATCATACAACGGCAACATAGGAGGTTGAGAAGAAGTATTTTCTACTTGATACAGCTGTGAGAGAAGCTGGTCTCCACAAACCTATTTTCCTTGATGAAAGCAAATATGTACAGCCTGCATTTTCTAACAGTATGTAGCGGCACAGATTCCTAGAAGACCTCCAACTTTCAGTCCGCATTGATGTATTTAAGTATGCTCTTGGTGGATCTCACACAACTGTCGTATCTGTTGTGAATGTTAAAGAGAAACGTACAGATGAAGAAATGCTCACAGAACCTGCAAGGGTCATGGCAGAAATTGAACCATCGCTGCCTGTTTTTCACACTCGTTTAATGAAAAAATTCTTCAAACAGAAGTTTCAAAATGTTGCAGCAGTATCTTCCAGCATCGTAGGTTTTTTGTACAAAGAACTGTCTCTAGATGCGTCCATCGCTGAGCATCCAGAAACGCAACAGAGACTCCGTCCGATATTCCGTGGTGAGGATGCTCTACTGTCGGACTTGAGAAAACTAAATGCTGGGTGCCCCACTGGGACGTTCGACATATTTTGGGACAAGTTGGCAAATGTTATAGAGGCCGTAACAGCTGCTGATGAACGGCGCCACAACGTTGCACATATGTCAGAGTGGATATCTCCAAAAGATCTGATCCACAAAGCTACAGTTCAGTGCCCAGGGGGTACTCAGATTCCTTCAGCTGCACTTGTTCGCTTGCAGTTTACACCACGAAACCCCTACATCCATGTTCCGCAGTTCAGTATAAAATTCAAGGAAGGCAGCTCCGTGCCCAGCATTCTGATGACCACTACTGCGCCGCTTTACTCAAGTATATATACATACAAGATGGCGGCAGGGGTGAACGGTGTGGTGTGTACCTCCCTGATTGTTGTAATTTTCTGTGCTATTTCCTGTCAATTTCTACCTGGATATTACCAATATGGGAGTTATGAGACCAATGGATTCACACAAAGTTCTCAGTTGTTGGATATCGGTGACAAAATAGCTTTTTATGGATCAGAAATTATTTTAAACAACTTGAAGATTGGTCGACCAGTCTCAAAGTATGCCCAACCGAAGAGGTACCGACAAGGGGATTTCAACTTCACCAGGTACTATTTATGTGTGATTTTATTGTTGTGTGGCGATGTTCACCCCCACCCGGGCCCCTGTATTGAACTCCTACCGTCTGTGGTGAACGGGAGAAACGTTGACCGCTTTTTCCCACTGTATACGACTACAAGCCCTCCGTTACCAACACAGAACTCTTTGTATGAATCTACTGTTCCGGTTTTAACTAGTTCTGATGCAAATGTCACATCTACAGATCCACCACCTGGCTGTAATGTACAACACTGTCATAAATGCAGATACGCGCTATTGTCATCAGGGCCCACAGTCAAGTGTGTACTATGTAAATTTCTACCTCTGTATATTTGGAAGAGGAAGGTGAATTTTACTCGCAACCAGAGGATGTGGCTGAGAAATTCAATGAATTTTTCACAGGAATTGCTGCAAATTTAGTTCCGGATGATTTTTCGAGTGAAAATACAGAATGTCACGAAAAACTGAAATCTCACATACAGGATCACCTGCCTGAAGGGGTTAAATTTTCAATTCCTCCCCTTAATGTTAATGAAGTTAAAAAATCTCTTGAAAGTATAGATATCATCAAAGCTTCTGGAATTGACGGTATGAAACCGAAATTTTTGAAAATTGGTGCGGATGAAATATCCCCGGCGCTGACAAGAATATTGAATGTTTGTATAAACCAAGGTACATTTCCGTCTCCATGGAAGATAGCGAAGGTAATACCTATTTTCAAGTCCGGATCAAAATCCAAGGTTGAAAATTATAGGCCTGTGTCTGTCCTGCCAATTGTATCGAAGATACTGGAGAGACACATTCATCAACACTTTTATTCATACTTGACCGAATTTGTTTTGTTGTTTGCTGGACAGTTGGGTTTTCGACCTGGACATTCGTGTCAAAGTACTATGTTGAAACTTTTAGATCATTGGCGCTCTATGGTTGACAAGGGCAAACTAGTCGGAGCAGTCTTTATAGATCTGCGCAAGGCATTTGACCTTGTCGACCACAGAATCCTTCTTCAGAAAATTGAATATTATGGTTGTTCAAAAGGAACTTTAAATTTTTTCGATTCATATTTGCAAAATCGTAAACAAATGGCAACGGTCTGTGGAGCTTACAGCAATTCGCGTTCGGTGACTTGTGGAGTACCTCAGGGGTCTATATTAGGACTTTTGTTTTTTCTCATTTTCATTAATGATTTGCCGTTGTACTTAGATAATAACATCGATATGTATGCTGATGATTCCACGCTCTACACATCAGGTAATAGCATTGGTGAACTTGAAAATAGATTGTCTATAGACCTCCAAAAGCTCTCAAATTGGTGTAGAGCTAACAGAATGTTAGTTAACGCTAAGAAAACAAAAAGTAATGCTATTCACGTCTCACCAAAAACGAGCCTACTTGCCCAAAAGTAATATTGATCTAACTTACAATAACGAACCCTTGGCCAAAACTGAAAAGGAAAAGCTTTTAGGAGTGTATCTAAACTGTAACTTTTTGTGGACCACACACGTTGATTATATTTGTGGAAAATTATCTAAAAAGTTGGCGCTATTCAGGCGTATTCGCCACTTATTGCCTTTGTGTGCCCGAAAAGCTTCTTATAACAGTTATATTTTACCTACTTTTGACTATTGTTGTATTGTTTGGGGAAATTGTGACGATACCAATCTACTAAAACTATACAGGCTACAAAAACAAGCAGTGAGACTGGTACAAGGTGCTGATCGTTATGATCACACTGCTCCAATTTTTAAGAAATTAAGATGGCTTCCATTGAAGGATCGACTGAAATATCACACGGGGATACAAATGTATAAGATTTTTAACAAATTTTGTCCTAGTTATTTATCTGATCTTTTTAGCCTATTCGGAAATTTTACTGTCCGTATTTTACGCTCAACGACAAAAAACAATTTTTGTCTGCCGAGGGCGAGAACTGAATTATTTAAGAAAAGTTTGTCGTACTCCGGAGCTGTTTTATGGAACGGACTATCCGTTGAAATACGAAGCGCCCCCTCGCTTAAGAGTTTTAAATCAAAGTATTATGAATATCTGGTATCAAATATTTAATCTGCTACATGCTTATTTTATAATGTGTTAAAACTAGTCAGTATTCAATTAGTCACATTCTTGCACGGATTTGTCATTCGTATTACTATCATTATTTCATGTATGTTTTTATGTTTGTCTTTGTCCATTATGTCTTGTGTATATGCAGTCGACCCTGTGGAAGATCGGCCTTCTTGGCCGAACAGGTCATCGACTAAAAATAAAGTTTATTATTATTATTATTATTATTATTATTATATGAAATATCTTGCTGTGGCCTTGGGGTCTCTCTGTATTTTCTTCAGCTGTGACGACAAAGCAAAGATACCTCTCGGGAAGCCTGGTTTGACATTGTCAACTGGCGTGTGTGGAAAGAAAACACTGGCCCCTGTCAACACAGTGGTATCTGCCTTGGACCATGATGTGAATCACAAAGGTAGTTTGACACCATCTGTCTATTTAAAGGTACATAGCCTAACAGATGTGAGCAAATGGTTCTGTCGCGGTCAAGTGACTGTTATTCTGAATGACGCCATTTTCAAAGCCTCCAACCCATTCCGACATGCAGTATCTACTGATCAACAGTTGGAGGAACTGAGAGTCATACCTAAAATCTTTCTGAAGTTTGCCGATGGTGATACTGATCAAAGGAATACACTAGAAGCTGTTAAGTGTTCTTTTATTTATCTCTTCAAGAAGCTAGATCTTGATATGCTGATATCAGCCAGATGTGCACCTGGGCAGAGCTGGACCAATATGGCAGAGCGTGAGATGTCTATCCTGAACTTAGGGCTGCAGAACTGTGCATTGGGGCGTGATGATTCGACTCCGCAAATGCAAGCTGAGCTTAAGAAGTGTGGAAACATGAAAGAGATCAGGGAATTACAACACCGAGCTGGAGAGGTGAAAGCTGCCTGGACAGAGAGTATCCAGTCGTGCCAGAAAACTATTGAGGGTCGATTTGAAAGGCTGTCAGTCAAAGGCAATCCAATTCATTTGAGGCAACCAGTGTATGACGAACTAATCGATGAGGCAAAACACTATGTGGAGGCGTTGTTTCCAGGGTTAGAATCGAACGTATTGACACAGAAGTCTACACAGAAAATAACCTGTTATCAGAAATGGCTAGAAGAGCATTGTAGGGTACGCAGGTATTCTTTCCAAATATTGAAATGTGAAAACATTGTATGTTGTAAGCCAGCGTGGAACCCCAGGAAAAAACTTAAGTGGCTTCCAGATCCAATGATTGACACGTCTGGGGAACATTACTAGCCATTCTTGAATGTATATGGTACAGATACGACTGAAGATGACAGGCCTAGTCTTCAGGAACAAGTAAAAAACTAAAGCTGTACCAAACAAGCCTAAGACAAAACCACCCAAGCCGGCTGCTCTGCCAGGGGAAGATGGCCTGCAATGTGATGCCTCGGTTTACACAGCTCAGAACGCACAGACAGTGGTTGAATGTGTAGATTGTAGAAAGCCCAGAGTAGCATACTGCAAGAACAAGCTTACTGAGCGTCAGCAAACTCAGTTGATAACAACGATGGCCGAATACGAGTATTCCTGTGGTACCCCTGTCACACCCCTGATCACCTATTACATGGGAAGGTGTTCATGGGAATGGAAATAACCTGCGAGTCACGAATAGAGAACCCGTACTACAGTTCTGAGATAGGGCAGAAGGACTGTGTTGTGTATGTGGATCAGAGAATGGGAAGGTGGACCTAGAACCGAAGAAAAGGATCAAGAGAGTTCTGCCAGTGTGTGATCAATGCATAGCAGATGGAAATGAACATCCATGTTTAAGGCCATATGGCAAAGACGGTAGAAAATAAGTACATACTGCCCAAGTCCGGGATTATCTAACTGCAATATAATTTGCTGTGTAAATGATGGACTGCATTATCTATATGTATCAGGGTTCTACATGAAAAGTTAATTTCAGGACTGCTTTTGTTTTGACATGAATTTCACATTGTGTTTCCAGGTTTGGTGCTTCGACATATTTCCAGTTATGTGTTGTTAATTGTGAAGATGGTAGAAAATATATAGCAGATGTTGCCCCAGTAAGTTATTATCAACCTGGAATATAACCTGCTGCGTAAATGATGTTTTAAAGGCATTTGCAGTTCTAACTTTTAATGGCTGCATGTATTGGTCTTGGGGTTGAAAGTGAATTTCAGGAATGCTTCAGTTTTGACATCCATCCATAATTGTGTTGCCAGGTTTGACATTTGTTCTTCAGTATTGAGAATATTAATGTCATATACATATACAAACGGATCATGTCGTAATCTCTCTAGAAAGGTACATTGAATGAGTAAGGTGTGGCTTCATATTGCTTTCAGCAGTATATCGGTGTCGGCTTGCGATACTGCAAGTGTGGCTAGTGTAAGCCAGAAATGGGTTCAGGATTGTATTGCACCTCCTCAATTCATCAGATTTAACATGGCAGAGATAAGAAGCGCACTCCCAGACTGAAGAGCACACAGTCTTCTCATTTCTGGCTAACACTACATGTATGTGTGGCAGAGCACTCCCAAAGCTGCACTTTTACCTCGACCAACTTTGGCTGTCAGGTATTGTCATTGACTCGTCATGTACCTTCTTCTGTCCATCCGCCACACATTTATCGTTATCAACATATATCAAGAACTTACCTTAGGCACACCAAACCTGCATGACACATGCACATGGTCGCGACCAATAACCTTGACGAATTTGGAACAAATTGGTGGAAACCTTGGTGCCATGCTAACTACCTAGCATCGATGAGATGTCATATATCGCCAGTTCAGTTATCCATTGGTATGACTCGATCGAGAATCCAGGCCGTAAGAAATATGTTAATAAGACAACTAGATAATTGGTCATTGTGTTTGACTTATAACTTCATTGCCAGTGTGGCGAGTAAATTTTACAGATTGCATGTGAACTAAAACAAATTTTGTGATCCCTGGATTCAGGCCAAGGTCTTCGATAGAAAAGAAATAATCAACTCAAACACTTTAATATATATACACAATATTTAATTCATGAACATCTTTGCATAAGTTCAAAATGGAACTCTTTCTAAGTGTAGTGCATACAACTGCATGAAGTAATGCAAATCTCATTAACTCCATATGAAAAAAATCCTACCTACCTACCCTATTTTATCTGAGGAACGTTACCGGAAACGCAGGATTTTTTAGGCCTTTTTAAAGACATTATCATCAAACACAGTATTAGGCCACCGTGATTAGGCTTTAGTTCGCCTGGATATGCTTACGTAAGGGGAACGTCCAGCCATCTGATATTGACATGTCTGCTGTGATCGAACTTGGTTTGACAAGCTGTGATATACCCAAATTCTGATCCAGATATGTCATCACACCTGAAATGAATTATATGATAGCGCTAATGTACAGTAATCATAGAAACCAAAATGTTTCAGCACAACGTTTTTGTTGATTCCAGTCAATCTGATTGAAACATATCTAAACACCGCTCCACTGAATAGATCTGGCACTTTCTATATTTCAATACCATTTAGTGTGAGACCGAACAGCCTTAAAAAAAGTAGTTTATCTAGTAGTGAAGAGGTGTCCAGAGGTATTTTAAGTTAGATTAATACTTGAACAGAAGAAGAAATTATCCGGGTTCACGTATCTGAATTTAAAACAATTGATTCAATTTGTGCACTGACGCGTGATCTGCTCATATATGGGTAGGAGAATTTCGTTTCTGCCTATGCTTTTATTACGGGGGAAGAATTTCAACTGATGATAACTGCAAATATGCATCAATTTACCTTCTCTTTGAAGAAGGGACCATATAACCATATAGTTTTGGACAACATTAAGCGGACAATATTCCAGAAATCACTAGTGAAGAAATATTCCCCATAGTATTGGGCAGAAGTGAAAAAATCTCATGAATTTATAATAATAATAATAATAATAGTTTTATTTCAGACTGAACGGGCGTCCATACAGATTACACCAAAGTAATTTACATGAGGATAAGAGCACTAGTGCAAAATTTCAGACCATTTGGCTTCTAGCTTTGACGAGAAATAAACATCACAGTTAAGCAATCTACAAATTATAACATTGTCACAATCAGTTAGCCTTTGCTTGAACCGAAAAACGGACTTTCCTATTAACTCGCCAAAAGACGGAATGCGATTAACCACAAACATGTAGCTTGCGCTACAGTCACGTCTATAACACATGAGCCACCTGAACGAATTGTTATAAGTAACTCTCAATTTGTTGAGACCTTTCTTGTTCCAAAGCTGACAGCAGTAAATATTGCAGCAGTATGAACGAAACAAACAGTGTAAAGCAAGACAGTGTAAATGTGTAAAGCAAGACAGCAGGTCATAAAGCAAGACAGCAGGTCATATCTCTGTGTGAAGAGTCAACATATTTCTTTAAATGTATATCAGAAAACTTGATGGATTGGAGTTAATACGACACAAGAATGCTGTCACTGAGACTGTATTTATGCGGTAGTGTGTGTGAGTGAGCGGTCTCCTGCCATTGGACGTCGCAAAGGAACTAGCCATAATCCGTGCTCATTAGACCTTCATTGTCTGCTCGCTGCACTACCAAAATCAACTTTTCATGAGGCCTTGTATTCCCATTTGAACATCTGTAATTCAAGATAGATAAAGTATAAGAGCAAATCATTTAGATCTGAGGCTAAACATGCATTGAAGAACCTTATGCCAAAGGATACTTCCTCTTGGCGGCCCGTTGAAACCATTTTGAATGTACCCATGGTCCCCTAGTATCATGCATATTGTCTCAAAATGGCCTCAATAAGGTAATAAGTAAGGTCAAGAATTTCCAGTTCGCTACTTTGTCTGGTTAAAGATTCGAGCCCCAGGCTACTCCTTGATATTTGACACCCGCGTATGTTGTGTCTTATTTTATCACAACTGCTCCAGATAGATACATCAGTTATATATGTTTGGAAAGGTCGCGATTTGGGCTTTCCCGATTATGCTAAAGTTTAACTATCGCATTTATTTCAACGGTTTTGTTGCTCTTAGAAAACAGTTTTATTGAAAAATAGTGTGGCTAATTTCACCTAGTATTTTCAAATAACGGGTTCAAGTTTTTGCCGTCTTTTTTGCAGAAAGAGTGGAGTTCACGCTATCAGGCCTGTGCGATTTTGATGATGCCACAGCCTGGGAGAGGGGGAGGCGAACTTTCCTAAATAACTTCGTAATTTCGTTACACCCCGAGCTAGGGTCTGGAGCTTACCACACGATTTGGGCCAAGCTTTAACAGAAATATAGAAAATCCTAGATGACCGCCAGCATGGTGACAATTTCCCGGCTTATTGTTTTTCAATTTTTAAAAAATATAGGTAAAATAGAGAATGATTAATTATATCCAATTATAACACATTTTATGCCCTTTGGGCAAGACGAATTTGAAAGAGGAGTGAAAAAAACATGACTTTCTGAAGCATCACAGGTCCGCCCTCTTGGTTTTATCCATGATCACTTGTACCCAGAATTATGGAAATAGTGTTAATATGATCCCAATACGATTCACAGGAAATGTCAGAATTACAAGCGTCTGGTCCATTATTCATTATTCTGCAGTCGTCCATTAAAGATACTCTTTAACAGCATTAGTACCAAATTCCAGAAAAACAATCATAGTATGCATTCCCTCAAGTGAGAAGCGGTCAGTCCTCTCGCCTGTATCTTTGCAGAACTGGGGTGAAAAGAGGTAGGAGAGGATTCATAATGGCCCTCAGGCCAGAAAGGGTTATATTTTTGATTCATCTACAATGTTTAGGCCAGATAAATTGCATCAAATTAATATAGATCACTGTTGCCGAAGACGTAAGGCATGCGAAAATATTGGAAACTAACCCGGATCAGGACCGGGTCAAATTGATCCGGACCCAAAAATATCGGTGCGTTTACACTTACATGGGCACTTTGGCTTGGCCCGGCGACAGGGGACGCTCGCGGTCGTTCAGTTTGTCAACAAAAACAATGGCTGCGCTCGTACTGTTCCACCACATTCTGACCACACAATCGCATTCAAATGTTATGGAAGTCTTTCGAAAGCAAAGGAAACGACGCATAGTGACATTTTACAGGAAGCAGAAACGTGAGCGATTATTTTTGTTCTGCCTATTTATGATGTTTGCGGTGACAACTCTGAGAACTCCTCGGAGTTTGTGGGTAAAACCAAGAAGCTATTGACTGCTGGGACCGGATTGTACTACAGACATGGGATGGGGATGACTGGATAGAAAATTTTATGATGTCCCGACCAACTTTCGGGTAAATAGGGTTATGGTATCGACTTTTGTTATTTGTTGTAGTTGTATATCTGCACACAGTATGATAGCCTGTTCTGTTGATCAAGTCAGCTTGGAGTCATCGACTATAGATTTAGTTGGGATATAATATCCCCAAATTTGGGAATATGGATCAAATTTGCAAAATTATTTCCATAACCAAAATAACTGGTAATTTTGTCGAAAAGTTACATGGCGTTCTTAAATTAGGCGTATAGGGGGGCGGGGGTGTAGGGGTCCCTAACCTGGCACCCCACTAAATTGTTAAGCTAATCCCGAAGCTCAGTATAAAATGAAGTTCATTTTGAGATCTGAAACGTCAGAATTTTCTTGCATGCCGAAACCCCACTAAAATTGCAAGGATCATTCCGGATTACCACAGCAATATTAAGGCCTACATGTATCCCGAGAAATCATTTGCCCTCACATAAGCTTAACATAACGTAACCCTCATGGTGTCCCGGATCCGCTTGTAATTAACTGATTATGCGATATTTCAATTAGTCCTTGTCCCTGATTTTGATTCCTTTATTCATAGTTTTGATAATGGCTGTTGATTTTGGAGGGTTTAGAATCTCGTGTGCATATTGGACCCATTAAAAATAATAATTGATTTATCATTACCTCATCAGGGTCTGACATTATCACGGTATTATAATTCATACATACATAAAATATTCTTTGAAGGAAGTATATCACATTCATTTCCTTGCATATTGAGCAATAATATGAGAAAGTATGAGATTTTTCAATACGGTTGGGGGGAGAGGGAGGAGGTGTGGTAAGGCTGATCTGATAATCTCACATTTTGTTGTCATCCTTGTTGGAACCAATTGCAAATTTCTCTTACCTGAGAGTGACATGCCTGAACCAGGCAGTTAGCGAAAGTGTTGACTTGGGGAAGAGGGTGTGTTTGGGTGGTTGAGTATGCTCAAACTTTTAAAAATAGAAAACAATGAGTTGCTGGACGGGGGGGGGAGTGGCTTGTCAAATCCGATGCTCTAAGCCTCCGTGCCCTGCTTCTTGATGAACTACAGAAAACAGGAAAAGTAGGAACAAAGAAACTAAAATAACAGTTTAATTTCGTCTGCTATCCTCGCTGTATTTAACGCGAGCTTTAAGAATAGCGCGTCACAAGGGACATAATTACAACACATATAAGGGAAGTGGGAAGAGGTGCCGACATGCTGACTGCGTCATATGACTTCACAGAATAATCTTCTGGTAAACCTATTCTAAAGCACATACCAAGAATCTAACGATTCGTGATATGTGTTGTATCTCAGGTACGCTTTTATTGTACCTGTTCATGTGGCAACATGGATGATATGACCACACGGCCCCTAGCACCGGCATAAGCGGTATTAGATACAAATTCGTAACGCAAGGAGAAACGGAAATTAGGGATTACATGTGGACTTCGATGACTAAAGTAGGATGCAGAATCGGAAAAGCTAATTGATAACCGAGTACGAGCTTCAAATTCAATATTCCTTTCAAAATTGTTTTTCTCACGATTCGAGATGGGATGTGCGCCTGGTTCCATCTACCCCCCATCTCTCATTCCATGTAGAATATGCTTTCGCCGTGGCTGAGTCCTCTACACGTCCGTGTTTAATTTTATGTGATCATACATTTTCGTATTTCTCGTGATTTTGGAAATGTTATGTTTAAATGAGCGGGATTAGAATGCGGTGCGCCATATAGTTTACAATACGGTATGCGTTGACAAGATGGGGGAAAAGAACGTATCGTTTTGGGGCCGCAATCATAACCAGATTGGGCCTAGTTATAATCTAAGTAGTATCAGCAGAAACGAGGGAAACAAGTTTTATTTTTCTCCATCATTTTATTTATCTTCGAAAAGTACTACGCAGGCCTACCTGCATCAGAACTCCCTTGGTCTTCGTTCTTATCATTATCTTCGTCGTCCTCGTCGTCGTTCATACACGCACTATCAAATATGCCACTCATCGGTGGATGGGACGATGGTTTATGGTCAAGAATTCCATCCAACCGATCAAAATAGTCTACTATTGTCCACTACGAACTTGTAATCCTTCATCCATTTCTTCAATTTCGCGACAATCTGGGCCATATTGACAGAAGCACTCTTCCCCAAACAAAACAAGTACTGAGAAACCTCAATTCGCAAGAAGTTCTAGCAAATCTCCAGAGTAAATTCGTCATAGTCCCAGCAGACAAAGCTCCGAATAATATAATATTCATATGTAAATATTACTATTACCAGGTGCTGGTTAAAGAATTGAGTGTAGATATATCTTCATCAAATACATCTACTTACTCCCAAACTGCATTTACTCTGGAAGATTTATTTAACAATCACAAAAAGTTTCTCAGAGAAAGAGGTATTTGTCTTCCAACCAATCATAGCGACATACCAAAAATATACTGGACTCCCAAAATGCATAAATCACCATACAAAGCTAGATTCATAGCTGGTTCTAGAAGCTGCACCACCAAGCTTCTTTCAACCCTATTGACGAGGGCCCTTCAGGAGGTAAAAGCATTTTGGGAAAGGTATTGCGCCACTATTTTCAAGAACTCTGGCGTTGAATGTATGTGGATATTGAAAAACTCAAAATGTCTTACGGAAGAACTTGATGCTAAAGGTCACATACCGTACAGACATGTATCCACATGGGATTTCTCGACTCTCTATACTACAATCCCTCATCAGGACCTTATTGACCGTATAAGTTCATTAATAGTATCTGTGTTCAAGAAAACTGATCGTAGATATATTAATGTCGGAAGCCATAAAGCATTCTTTAGCTCGACTACATACAAGAGATATCATTCATGGGATGTTTCTTTGTTTATAGAGTTGCTTGAATTTCTCATTAAAAATATCTATGTGAAATTTGGCAACACAATATCAGCAGCATATAGGTATTCCAATGGGTACTAATTGTGCACCCCTGTTGGCTGACCTGTATCTGTTCTCTTATGAATATGACTATATGCTGGCGCTTTCAAAAACCGATCCACTCAAAGCCCGTTCCTTCTCATTCACCAAACGCTATATAGACGATCTTCTCGCTGTGGATAATCGCTATATAAATGACGCAGTGAAGGATATATATCCACCTTCACTGGATTTGAAGGAAACTACAGATAGCCCTACAGGCACATCTTATTTAGATCTCTACCTCTATAAAAATGAAGCGGGCATTCTCTCTCGTCGGCTTTATGACAAAAGAGATGATTACAATTTCGACATCGTAAACTATCCCTTTCTGGATAGTAATATTCCAGTGGGACCTGCATATGGCGTATACATATCTCGCTTAGTAGCATTTGCTAGATCCTGTGTTAAATGTGATGATTTTAATCAACGTCACAAAACATTGTTGCAGAAACTTATAAAACAGGGCTATTCCATCAAGCGCCTCCACTCAAAGTTTCTCAAATTTGGCGATACATATCGCATGCTGATAGCAAAATACGAACGTAGCGTGCAAGATCTATGGCGCTACGTTTCGTAACATGTGTCTAATTCCGCTTAACCCGGGGCTAGGGGCCGTATGAGCCCATGTACTTCAAGATCCTCATGGTACTCATATGAACAGTCACAATCAAAGCGTGACTGAGGTACATCATTTTTAGATGACGACTCTATAACGAATATTATGGATTAAGAATACTGATCAGCGATACGGATTTGATATTTTGGAACATCATGATGTCTTGCCGGCATCATTGAAAACTGTTGACCGCTTCTCTCTTGCAGGAAACAAGCCTATGTTTATGTATACTTTTGTCTTTTTGAATTTGGTGCTAATACTGTTATATGGAAATGGAATAGGTCTTTGGATTATGGACGCGGATATTCTCTAATGGACGACGGCTGGATTATGAATGACGGACTAGACGCTTGTAATTACTACGGTGGAAACCGAACTCTTTCATCTCGACGTACATTTTGGCATATACTTTTGAATCCCGTGCAGTACCATGAAGTTGGGCCTGTACGTCTTCCCTCTCCCAAATAGTTAGCAATGCTAACGTTTCTACTTCACTTCAGTTTTGCCCTCTTTCTGTAATTTGCGTCATGATTTTCTGTTTAAATATGGCGCCCTGGTAACTGAGGCCGTTGCAGTGGCCTACAGGCGAGTCAAATTGATCCGGATCAAATCGAGAATTGCGTTTACACGACAAATTTTCCGGGTCAAATTTACCCGGGTCAATTTAACCCGCCAATATTTGCCGGGTCAAAATTATCCGGATAAAAGTTATCTGATAATTTGACCCCTAATTTCTGTAGTGTAAACAGGCGAGACCCGGTCCTGATCCGGACCAGGTCCGGATAAAGCTGTAATGTAACCACGCCTTATATATAAGAAAAAGAACGAAACAATCTTCTCAACTTTCTACATCATTAAAACAGGAATATAATGATGTAGAAAGTTGAGAAGGTTTTTCATTTCTTTTCCTTATATTATTGCTCCACGCCAGCAAACTCCTTTTATATATATATATATATTTCCTATTTTGCGACGTCGCTATAACGTCATCAGGTGTCAAAAATGCAAACATATATATATGTATCTACATTTTTCCTATTTTGCGACGTTGCTATAACGTCGTCAGGTGTCAAAATATGCAAACACAAAATCACAAGCGTCTGGTCCGTCATTCATAATTCAGCCGTCGTCCATTAGAGAATATCCGCGTCCATAATCCAAAGACCTATTCCATATTCCATATAAATGTATTAGCACCAAATTCAAAAAGTCAGTGATAGTATACATAAACATAGGCTTGTTTCTTGCAAGAGAGAAGCGGTCAACAGTTTTCAATGATGCCGGTAAGACATCATGATGTTCCAAAAATATCAAATCCGTATCGCTGATCAGTATTCTTAATCCATAATATTCGTTGTAAAGTCGTCATCTAAAGAATGATGTATCTCAGTCACGCTTTGATTGTGACTGTTTATATGAGTACCATGAGGATCTTGAAGTACATGGGTTCATACGGCCCCTAGCCCCGGGTTAAGCGGAATTAGACACAAGTTACGAAACGTAACGCCATAGATCTTGCACGCTACGCTCGTATTTTGCTATCAGCATGCGATATGTATCGCTAAATTTGAGAAACTTTCAGTGGAGGCGCTTGGTCGTGTAGCCCTGTTTTATATGTTTCTGCAACAATGTTTTGTGACGTTGAATAAAATCGTCACATTTAACACAGGATCTAGCAAATGCTACTAGGCGTGATATGTATACGCCATATGCAGGTTCCACTGGAATATTACTGTCCAGAAAGGGATAGTTTACGATGTCGAAATTGTAATCATCTCTTTTGTCATACAATCGACGAGAGAGACGGCCAGCTTCATTTTTATAGAGATATATGTCTAAATATTATGTGCCTGTAGGGTTATCTGTAGTTTCCTTCAAATCCAGTGAAGGTGGATATATATCCATTTTAATTAATATCCAAGGTATAAAAAAAGGTATATCAGTCGCCTTGCTATAGCCCTTGTGACCGTCTTCATAGGAGAAATAACTTAAGAACAAAACTAGATATTTTCAAATTGGGCAAATCGTCAATTTTTTCCACTTCTTGCATGTCGATCCAATTTATTATCTGTATATGGTAGGATTCTGCTGGTGGACTGTTAGTCCCCGAGGCCCGCCCTCTGTTCATGTCACTCGACAAATATATGTAGGTTTCGGACATTACAAGTTAGTTTCTCTGGGTATTGTGGGGAATTTAAGCCGTAAGAGGTCGGATTTACAGGTTAGTTTCTCTGGGTATTCTTGGATTTACCTGGTTTACCCCATGTTGAGACGTTTACTCCATCAGTCGTCCACGATGCTCATCCATTAACACCAGATGAGTTGTTTGAGCTGATCTGTCATCACAGCTCCCTATCTAGCGTATCTAATTCCGCTCAAGCCTGTGCTAGGGGCCGTGTGGATACTTCATAGCGTCAACATGAACATCTGCCATAAAAGCGGCTGAGATACTAAGGCTACGTCCGAGAATCCACCGTATTCTCGGGTCTGAATGTTGGGTGCCGAGGGATGCTTTCCTGTCAAAAAGTGGAACTTCAACTCATCCCACCATCTTGAATATTCTGCAATTATATGATTGTAGATTTGATCGAGAGATTGATATTGTGTTTTGTTGGTTGCCTAGTCACGTTGGCATCAAACGTAATACTGAGGCTGATAGAATTGCTAAGGCAGCTCGTTGGTTGCCTAGTCAGGTTCGCATCAAAGGTAATACTGAGGCTGATAGAATGGCTAAGGCAGCCCTAGATAATGAGGTTGATCCTGTTGGAATCCAATATAGCGATTTCAGACCCTCTATCTGTACTTATGTGAACAAGCTGTTTTAATCATTATGGGATGCTGTGAATAATGACAAATTTCACAACTGTAGGCTATACTCATCTGAACAGCCAAAAACGTTTCGATCAAGCCACGATCAGGCGATGTAGAATCGGCCATACACGATTAACTCACGAACATTTACTTAAAAAAAAGAGCCAGTCCGAAGGTGTATTCCATGCCACGAAGATCTCACAGTGAAACATATTCTCACCGACTGCATAGATTTTAAGATTGTAAGAGATTCTTTTTAGATCTTTTTAGTCGGTTGAAAGAAGACTGTATCTTAGGTTATTTGAGAGAAATCTGTTTGTTGCTGAAGTTTTAATGTGTGTATGTTTTAATGTGTAGGATTACTAAGTTATTGACTTGAATACTTAGAATTTTGTTTGATCGTCGTTAAAAAATGTAGCTGAGAAGTTGCTGAACACGACCTTAAACCTTAATTCTCTCTCTCCCTCCGGTAGAGTCATATGGTTGCTTTTTTTCGCCAGACGTCGTCAATTTTCCCCACCTCTTGCATTATCGACCCAATTCCTCTTTTTTGCTGAAATAATCGACACTGATGTTTTCAGCATCTAAACACCTCAACAAAAGTAAGTTCCCCCCTAAACATTGGTTAATATTTTCTAAGATATTTGTGCGATTGTAACGAGATCTCTCACAGAGCATTAGTTTGACCAGCGCAAAAATCAGTGAAAATGGTTACCTTGTAGGTGGTGCTATGCCTGAATGAACATGAAATCAATGCAAGACGGTCGCATTTCAAAAATTGTAAAACAGATTATCAAAGAGAGATTTTATTCAATCACGAACAAATCCTAACAGGTAGAGCAAAGACAGTGACATCCAATCACACGGTTTGACCAGAGCAGCAATCGGTGAAAAAGATTACCCTGTACGTGGTGCTATGCCTGAATGAGCATGCATTGAACGCAAGACGGTAGCATTTCCATAAATTGCAAAACAGATTATTAAAGACAGATTTTATTCAATAACGATCAAATCCTAATCGGTAGAGCAAGACAGTCCTATCCAATCACACGATTTGACCAGAGCAGCAATCGGTGAATATGATTACTGTGTAGGTGGTGCTATGCCTTAACCCTGTCAGGCCTGGAGGACCATTATGGCCCTCTCCTCCCAAACTTTCTCCCCTATCTCCGGAGCAACAACAAAATGAAAGCAGACTTTTTTAGTTTGTCATATTTGGGTCATTTTGAACGTAATTGCATACCCCTAGAGCAGAGGATCATGGGTAAATCTCTGGGGGCTATTTCGCCCCCCTCCCAATAGTTTTCTTACCTCTGGAGATTGGATGCTGAAACTTACCACACTACACACTTGGGTCACGCTCTACCAGAACATGATGCAAACATTTGATGACGTCACAGTGACGTCATTTTCAAAAAGGCATTTTTGGTCGATTTTGTTGTTGTCAGATTTTTCGTATTATGTATTTATGTATTTTCTTTGCAAAAACTGCATGATAAATTAGTAAATAATAGTCCGATGTGAAATAAAATCATTTTCACCCACTTTTCCGCGAGAAAAAGCAGAACGTTTGAAGAAAAATGATGAAAACATCACTTTTCTGGTACCTCACATGGCCGCCATCTTGGATTTACCCATGATCCTCTGTTCGGGGGTATGCAAATACGTCCAAACTGATCCCGGTATGACAAACTAAAAAGTTTGCTTTCATTTTGTTGTTGCTCCGGAGATAGGAGAGAAAGTTTGGTAGGAAGGGGCCATAATGGCCCTCCAGGCCTGACAGGGTTAAGGCATAGCACCACCTACACGGTAATCATATTCACTGATTGCTGCTCTGGTCAAACCGTGTGATTGGATAGCACTGTCTTTGCTTTAGCGGTTATGATTCGTTAGTTAATGAATAAAATCTGTCTTTGATAATCTGCTTTGCAATTTATGGAAATGCTACCGACTTGCATTCAATGCATGCTCATTCAGGCATAGGACCACGTACAGGGCATTTTTTTTTCACCGATTGCTGCTCTGGTCAAACCGTGTGATTGGATAGCACTGTCTTTGCTTCACCTGTTAGGATTTGTTCATGATTGAATAAAATCTCTCTTTGATAATCTGTTTTGCAATTTTTGAAATGCGACCGTCTTGCATTGAATCCATGCGCATTCAGACATAGCGCCACCTACAGGGTAATCATTTTCTCTGATTGTTGCGCTGGTCAAACTGATGCTCTGTGAGAAATCTCGTTACAATCGCATAACTATCTTAGAAAATATTAGCCAATGTTTAGGGGGGAACTTACTTTTGTTGAGGTGTTTATTTAATTTATACAAATATTTCACCAATTCAGCATCAGTCTGCACCAAGACAGCTTAGATTACATATATGCAGAGCTTCAGATGACTATGCTTTGAGGATATATTTGCCCAGGAATAAACTGTGGTTCAAAAATCACAATTATTATTATAAAGCTAACTACTTCGATGATCTGAAATCTGATCTCATCTGGCAAATATCAAGACCGCGTTTTGGTACCCCAAGGATTTCTGGTCGATTAGACTCTCGTCCAATACACAATTAAGAAGTTGAATGGGATTTAGCACCCAAAAATCCGCGAAGATTTCCTAAGCTTAAAAGTCTGTTAAGCTTCGACACTTTGTGTTAATCGTGTTATAGTATCGTAATAGCACTATAACATAGCACTATAAAATTTCAAATGGGTGTTTGGGGGCTTGGGGTATTATTTCCACAGATGTACAAATATGTGGAGCAACATATAATAGGGGTATCCTGCATAATAAATTTATCTCTGAACGGAGATATGGATAGATTTGATTGTGGGCCTATTTCGAGGAAAGCTCTGATCGAGAATTTAATGAAAATAGCAATATCGCAATTTGATAATTATCTTCCTGCATTCTGGTAGATGCGACCATATTCCCAGGAATTCACGCATATTGACACCTTTTCTCATCTTTGTACATTGCATAATGACTGAACAATGATCATTTTAACGTTACGTCTGAATGGATGGGCTTTCGGATTAAACAACACGACGAGCAAATTCTGGTTCAATAATTTTGATGATTGACCCGGTTTTGAAACCGATTCTGGGCCTGTATCGTGGTGCACGTTGGCGCTAAATTAGGCCAATGCAATGTGCCGGAAATGGCCCATGATCGTACCGAACTGGACCAGGTCAGTACCAGAGCTGGCATAACTAAACCGTGCCAGTACGTGATATCAGCATTAGTCCGATATCGCGTCCTGTGTTGAGGCGTTTTCTCCATTAGACGCCCTCGATGCTCATCCATTAACATCAGATGGGTTATATGAGATGAGCTGTCATCGAAGCTCATGAGCTAGCGTATCTGATTCCGCCTAAACCGGTGATAGGCGTCGTGTGGTTACTTCATAGTTTACACATGAACAGCTGAGATACCGAGGCTACGTCTCAAAGTCCTCAGTATTCTAGTCTTAATGTGAGATGGCTAGGGAGGCATTCCTTTGAAGCCATATGGTGGCTTTTTTGTCGCCAGACGTCAAGTTTTGCGACCATTTACATATCTCAACAACTGGTTAAAGGCCAGTGATGGTCTGGATATGTACGGCCATTACTGGGTCAGCGTCCAACCGATGCTGGCCCAGTAAAATACTGACCCCAATATTGGCGATTTTGTATTACTATTGTTTGTATTGTATACCAATTGTTTTCCGGTGCTTGATGATAGAGGATTTACCAATTTTGGGCATCATGATGACCTGTTGCTAAATAGAATATCAGAGATACCCAAAATTGATTTACCTTCTATCGTCAATCGCGGGAAATATAACCATCATCGACCAGTACCTGCGATACATGACGTTGTAATGTAATCGGGACAAATATTCTTTAGTAAAATCAGCGTTATTTCACCTTTTATGTATTCTTTGTTGTGTATTACAGAATCGATCGATGGGGACTAATTGTACGACTGGGATATTCATTTTTAGCTCATCTGGGCCGAAGGCCCGATGGGCTTATGTCATGGCCTGACTGTCCGTCGTCCGTCGTGCGTCGTCTGTCGTCCGTCGTCCATTGTGCGTCGTGCGTAAACATCTTCTTCTCTGAACCCGCTTGGCCGATTAAGCTGAAACTTGGCATGCATGTTCCCCCAAATGAGGACACCAGAATTTGTTCATGCCGTGTCGATACGATTTTAAATATGGCCGCCATGGCGGCCATCTTGAATTTGCCATTGAAACATTGTTATCGCGATTTCTCAGGAACTACTGCATAGATCTTTCTCAAATTTGGTACACAGGTTCCCCTTGGGGTCTAGTTGTGCAAGATACCTGTTGTGGTCTGATTCACAAATCCAATATGGCCACCAGGCGGCCATCTTGGATTTCCCCATGAAACATTGTTATTGCAATTTCTCAGGAACTACTTTGTGGATCTTCCTCAAATTTGGTACACAGGTTCCCCTTCGGGTCGAGTTGTGCAAGATACCTTTTCTGCTCTGATTCGAACATCCAATATGGCCACCAGGCAGCCATCTTTGATTTCCCTATGAAACTTCGTTATCGTGATTTATCAGGAAGTACTGCATGGATCTTTCTCAAATTTGATACACAGGTTCCCCTTAGTGTCTAGTTGTGCAAGATGCTTTTGTGGTCTGATTCAGAAATCCAATATGGCCACCAGGCGGCCATCTTGGATTTCGAAATGAAACATTGTTATCTCGATTTCTCAGGAAGTACTGCATGGATCTTTCTCAAATTTGGTACAGAGGTTCCCCTTGGGGTCTAGTTGTGCAAGATACAATTTGTGGTCTGATTGAAAAATCCAATATGGCCACCAGGCGGCCATCTTGAATTTGCCAGTGAAATCTTGTCATCATTATTTTTCGTTAACTACTGCATGGATCTTTCTCAAATTTGGTACACAGGTTCCTCTTGGGGGTCTAGTTGTGCAAGATACCTTTTCTGCTCTGATTCGAACATCCAATATGGCCACCAGGCGGCCATCTTGGATTTCCCTATGAAACTTCGTTATCATGATTTATCAGGAAGAACCGCATGGATCTTTCTCAAATTTGATATACAGGTTCCCCTTGGGGTCTAGTTGCGCGAGATACAATTTGCGGTCTGATTGAAAAATCCAATATGACCACCAGGCGGCCATTTTGGATTTCCAGATGAAACATTATCGCGATTTCTCAGGAACTACTGCATGGATCGTTCTCAAATTTGGTACAGAGGTTCCCCTTGGGGTCTAGTTGCGCAAGATACAATTTGTAGTCTGATTGAAAAATCCAATATGGCCACCAGGTGGCCATCTTGGATTTCCAGATTAAACATTGTTATCGTGATTTCTCAGGAACTACTGCATGGATCTTTCTCAAATTTGGTACAGAGGTTGCCCTTGGGGTCTAGCTGTGCAGGATACCATATATGGTCTGATTGAAAAATCCAATATGGCCACCAGGTGGCCATCTTGGATTTCCCCATGAAATTTTGTTATCGTAAATTCTTAGGATATTACCGCATGGATGTTGATACACAGGTTCCCCTTGTGGTCCAGTTGTGCAAGATACCTTTTTTTGATTCATTTCGAAAATCCAATATTGCCGCATCTTGAATTTCCCATGAAACTTTATCATAAAATCTCAGGAAATAACTGCATGGATCATTTTATAGTGTTCAGGGGGGACAACACAAGTTACAAACTCATCTATTGCAGTTCTTTAGTAAAAATTTCTCACAGCTGCTTTCTCCAGTTACAGACAGATGACCTACAGTGCCGTGGCACTAACTTTTACATCTTCGCAGACAGATGGGGGTATCTCTTGGTTAGACCATACCTCACCAGAGATTACTTTCATTGGAAAAATGTCCTGTTACATCTCATTGCCATCGTAACAACCCAGCGCACATATTTCGTACTCGACATGTCTCCCCCTGGTGCATATACCCACAAAATATTGGAATCGTAGGTTAAAAACTGTCCAATGTACTGTCCGGACACGAAGTGGACTGCAATCACATAATAAAAATTGGTTCTGGTTATTGCTTATACAGCTTACTGACAATCACACATTATATTTTGGTATAATTGCCTTTATTCCATAACCTCCAATTACAATCATGAATTTGCAGCTTGACTTCCTGTGAAATCGACTATGTTGCCATTTTGTTCAGGGGAGACAACGCAAGTTAGAAAATCATCTATTGCAGTTTTTCAGTAAAAATTGCTCGCAGCCACTTTCTCCAGTTATAGCCAGATGAGCGCTACAGTGCCGTGGCACTATCTTTTCGAAAATAAAGGACTTTTTTTTAGCAGATTCCGTTTTACTTGAGAGTATGCCCAAGTTTCCTAACAAGCAAAGCTAATTACAAACCAAGTTCTCTAGAACAATAAATTATAAAATCATTTCGATGATGAAAATGAAATATTGATAAAGAGAACGAGGTGGTCGGTTGTGAACGTCCAGCATAACCTGGAGAATTCCACTTCATCGCTTCGTCTTCTCCCCAATAGCTGTCAGTTTCTCATATTTTACTGCCACCATTCCAATCCGCCGTTTTTCCGCAACCAGATCATCTTAGCCTAAGCAGTCAAAGGACTCCACAGGAAAGCATCCCTCGGCACCTCACATTCAGACTAAAATACGGAGGATTCTCAGACGTAGCCTTGGTATCTCAGCCGCGCTTTTATTGCAGGTGTGCATGTGGAAACTGTGAAGTAACCACACGGCTCCCAGCACCGACATAAGCGGAATTAGAAACACTAGCTCGGGAGCTGTGAAGACAGATCAGCTCAAATTTGTAAATCGTCTGATGTTAAATAACCTCTATAATGCAGGTCTGTATACTCCGTTCCAGCCCTGCATGTATATGTGGACAATAGAGCTATTCCTCGAACCGTCCGTTTGATATAAGAGTCAGTGAAGGACAACAAACTCTTCGAAGTTCCGGTCATAAACGACATACAGATTGCCCGACCTTTAATTCGCTCAAACATGGGCATATTCGGAAAGTCTATTAAAGGAATAGACAACCTTTGATAAGCGTATATTGCAAATGAAAGAACAATTCCAGGAGTGTCCAAAACGATTTTTATTTCAATTTTGCAATTTTTTCCAACCGAATAAGGAGCCGTCAATGATAAATTCTGTGGCTTGTAAGGGCGCCGCCATTACGGCAAGTTTAGTGACGTCACTGGGCCGCAGAACACTGCAGTGAACTGGGAGGAAACACAGTTTGCCATGCACTGGAATAATCGCAGCCCAATAGGCCAGCAGGTGTGGATACATTCTTGTATTCTGTACCCTGTAAATACTGGCTAATGTTTGTACAATAACAATGATCTTATCCTTGTTGAGAAATCGAGGTTGATCTGTCGTCTAGACTGTCTAAGTGTCAAAAAAAACACAGCATCGAGTTGTCTCATAAAATATGCTTTCGTTATAGGCTAATACTTTTCAGCTGATCACTATACGCCAACATGCGTCAACATAATTCGGCAGTAACTCACTGAGATTGTTTAATGTAACCGAAATTGGGAATAATTCTGATTTCTGTGTTACCAATTCAAAGAATCGAGCCTCAACAAAGACCGGCACTCAGCCAGAAAACGAAACTAAATCTGCCTTAGCTGGAGGCTCATTTCTCCGGGAAAAGATTGTCCGGAGATTTTTCTCACCGTTGAACTGTTACCGAAAGAAACTGTTCAGCATGACACGGCCGTTAAACACCCACCCAAATATCTAGCGTGCGAGAAAATTTACCTGAGAAAGTTTATGGAATAAATCCTTGTCAGCTAATGTCAGCACTTGCACATGTGCTCGTCTGATCGTTTCCTAACAGGACATCTCACAACAGAGCCGACTAAACGAAATCCGCGACCCGGCCGGCTTCTACGGTATATACATTGTACATCCTCGACCGATTTCTACGGTAGATCGTCTTCAATGGGCTCGAACACGCCTGACACTTCTTGTATCCCTCGACACTGCCCCCAAGCAGCGTAGATGAAAGCATGGTTTCGCCCAGCCAGCCATTGTCATCAGTCAGGTTAAAACTCCAGGAAATGCAAGGCGTCGGATACTTGGAAAAAGTTGAAAATCACTTGCTGCCATGTTTGCTCTCTGGCCCATTGACGTCATGAGCTAGTTGTCACGTGAACATCACTCGGCCGCTCATTGGTTAAACCATAAAGATGGCGGCTCCCTTCATTCAACACATCTGGTTATTTTCCCAATGTTTGGGAGTATTTTTCTTCGTTAGAAAGAATCTCAAAAATAGGAAAAAAATATTTTTGGGCACAGTTTGGATTGTTCTTTCAGTCGCAGTTTACGTTTGCCAAATGTTGTCTATTCCTTTAATAAACGGATGGACTTCGTTCTGGTGGACTCCTCTTCCGTCCTGACTCGGCTTTGTCAGCTAGGCTTTATATTTCAGTCAATAGAGTAATAAAATGATTTGCTCTTATGCACTAGAATTTTATAATTTAATCGTGTTGTACCCTTTATTAATGCAATATTTTAACATTAGAAGTGAATGGGTGGTTGAGGCTTTTGGGTACTATAACATGATTAGTAAAAGAGCTTCTAATACGGTGAACTTCCTGTCAGGAGAGACAAATCCGTGAAAAAATCATTGCCGAAATTTTGCCAAAATTTACAGATAATTATTATTCGCAGTCACAAGTATATCATTTAATTCATTTAATTCATGTCTCGCACATGCAATTTGCGCATGACTTAATAATTTGTAATGCCACTTATTGATTCTATCAACCTTTTTACATGAGGGTCGATGCTTCGGTGGATTTCAACAAAAGCTCGGATGTATACAAGAAGGGATTCGGCGAGCTGTCCCGTAATGACTGACGATAATCTGGCAACTTTTACCTCTGACAAGCATTATGTTCTGAGAATCGATATGGAGTATTCGAATGGAACTCGTGCATATGCCGAATACGAGAATTTTTACGTGGAAGGTGAACGAGCTAAATATCGTCTACAATTGGGGAAGTACAGCGGCAATACGACGAATGATGGAATGTGAGCTTAATCTTTGTTTGTTATTCAACAATGAAGTAAAGCAGTCTAATAGCAACAAGTTAATAAACATATGTATAGCAATTTCGATTTGTAGAGAGAGAGAGAGAGAGAGAGAGAGAAAAATATTTCAGCTATATAGCGACGACCAAACAAATTTCTAAGTACTCAAGTCACTAACTTAGTAATCCAACGCATCAAAACATAAGTACTCAAGTCACTAACTTAGTAATCAAACGCATTAAAACATACACACATTAAAACTTATGTAACAGCCCGATTTCTCTCAAATAGCCCAAGATGCAATCCTCCCTCACCCGACTAAAAAGATCTTCCAAAGTAGTCGCTCGATAAAAAACGCATATGGGTGGAATGAATACTATTCCCGAAACAGCCCAAATGGGCCCAAAACACCTCGGCTATTGGGATTCAGGTGCACGTGTGACATAAATTAGGGAATTTCGGTCAGACAGCTTAGCAATAATGCCAATGTGCGATAACATCAATGGTGGATAGACACACCTACTTTCACTATGAAAATAGGTCAAGTTCTAGACAAGTTAGTTCTAAAGTTGCAATCTATATTTTGCTAAGAGTATAACATAATTTGACCTTAGAAATAGGTCACGGTTAATCATATTCAGTAAGACTGGTCAAAGAGCATACATATCTGTGATGTGGATTTCTAAGGGATAGCTCTAATCCTTCTAGAGATATGCTATTAGCATTTAACATAACTTTAATATATATTTGACCTTGAAAAAATAGGTCAAGTTTAGTCACCTTAGATAGGCTACTGATAAATCGCTAGCTGCATGTGTGGTATGAACTTCGGAAGATTGGCTATAATCCTTATGAGATATTGGGTTAACAACATTGGGAATACATTACAATTTGAAATAGACAAAATGGGCTTCAAGCTTCTGATCCATTCCCAGCATCATATGTGGTATAAATTTGGAAAGCCTGACTATAATTCTTCAAGAGATGTCATGTTTACACGACATGGTCAGACGGGCAGACTATACCTTCGGCTAAATTTGGCCGAGGGGTAAAACTTGTACCTTTCGGGGCGTCAAGGCGTTGATCATCAACATTGTGAGATAGTTGCAACGTCTGTCATATGTTCAACTCACAATAGTATGCACTCGCAGCACCAATGCTGGTAATTTATGGGGTAAAGTTGACAGATTTCGAAGAAGTTTAGTACATGTTCCTGAATGTGTAGCTCCTACTGTTGGATGCACCGAGAGTGTTTTGTCATATCTCTGACAAGCTGCAAATTTACACCAACAGTGTTCTGTCACAGCTCTGACAAGCGGCAAATTATGGATTTGTGAGATTTCACTCTGTTTTGTTTGTGCAGGTACAAAATATAGTACAATATCATGAATCAGTGTAAACTGCCTGATTGAATTACGCACGCCTTCGTCGACTGCGTCCAGTGTTGAGTTGTTTATATACAATAACCACCTATTAAATGTCCAGATCAATAAGCCATCCATTGTTAAATTGTGTTTGAAGGAAACAAATCTCTGGCTATGTTTTTACAGACCATCCTGAATGATGATGAAAAACAGTACGATCATTTCAATGTTTTATTTAAGCATTAAGCACAGGTTTAAATGCTGCCTTGCTCAAGTCTCCAAACCGTCATTATTTGCTCTTCAATTTGAAGATATTATCATAAATGATACCGCGCGTGCTAAGCGACCAGAGGGCCGTCAACTATCTCGAGAACCGCAACAATCTCTCAATCTCCAAGCCCCAAACTTAAAAAGATTTCTAACTAAACTTACGTCACCAACGAAGGATGAACTAAGTTTAAATCAAATATGTACTATTTTAAAATCTTCAGTGAACCTTTCACTACATAGGCATTTTTCCTGAATTCACATGAGATTAAAATGCGGAACTGCACAGAGAAAAGACATTAGTTTAGCCTGACTTTCTGACGTCGCACCATATTCGCGAGTAAATATAGTCCTTATTTTTATGACTACAGTTTCTTACAAACTTTCGTCATCAATGAAACACGGATTAAGACATCCTCGATGTTCATCCATTAACATCAGTTGAGTTAATACTTTGAGCTGATCTGTCCTCACAGCTCTCGAGCTAGCGTACCTAATTCCGTTAAGCCGGCCGTGTGGATGACTTCATAGCCTCCACATAAACATCTGCAATAAAAGCGCGGCTGGGATACTAAGGCTACGTCCGAGAACCCACCGTATTATCGGGTCTGAATGTCAGGTGCCGAGGAAAGCTTGCCTGTAGAGTTATATGGTTGTTCTTTAGTCGCCAGACGTCGTCAGTTTTCCCCACCTCTTGCATATCGCTCCAATTAAATAGTTGCTTCCTTTATAGATTCAATAAACTGACCGAATGACTCAACAAATATTAATGTCCATGGACACGCGGAACATTTCACTCCAAACAATCAATATCCCAAAATTAAAGTGAAAGTTCATTATTGACATAGTGCAGTATCGATTCTATTACTAAATTTGTTTTTTTTTGCGACTCTGAAGTCGCATCTGGCGCACAGCCCGATTTCAACGCCCCAGTTGGCCAGAATCATCCGGAGTCCGATAATCCAGCCAATTACATGACTTCGTCCAGCAGTGTGGCAACGGTTCTGACAGAATGGCTTTGTATGATGCATACAGGTTTTTGCGCTACCGGATCATACTGTTGACGGACTTCAATATAGGATCACAGGCTTGCTGCAGGGTTCATGATTCTGTTATCACACTTTGGTACATGTATGTGTACATCGAAGTTTGATCAAGATGTGTGATCAAGATGTAGTAGATCAAGTAGGTTGTACACTGTGGCTATGCCGGCCGGAGTATACACGCTTGAGTGCCAGAACAAATGACCTCGTCATCCATTGCGTCCTTGGTTGTTGTGGTGTGGCCAGTTGTTTTGAGCCAGCGCCTCTACCTCTGATGTGTAGAGGTACGAAAGATGACTGTTGTACATTGGAAGTTGGGTGGTTGTCATGGAGCGATATATGGCGTGTGGACAACAATTGGAATTTAAAAAGCGGAACATGGTTCCTTCGAGGTATTGGGCCGATAAGTTGACATGCAGGTCGGAAGCCGAATCCAGGTGAGGATTTTCCGTGCCTAAGCGATTCACATATGCAACAGTTGTAAAGTTGTCAGACAGAATTTTTACATCCTTTCCATGGTTTGTGTTGATTAAATCCCTGAGCGAGTATACTTTAACACTGTGAAGAGTTCGCTATAGTTTTACTGCATATGTGGGACGCGGTTGTTCCAGAAACCCAATCCCTAAATATCCTGAAAAAAACTGGACTTTCCTAGCCGTACTCGGAAGCATCCCTCATTATTTGCATCTCTGTCGGTTGTTGCACGAAGACACGTCCGTTCCATTTCGATAAATTAGTGTGCCGCCATCCAGAGTCACTATACTATTTCTTCGAGATGGGACCTAGAGAATCTGTTGCCCTCACTCACAGTGTAAATAATGTAACCAATACATTCATGTTCATGTCAAGGATGACTTGTTCAAGTTCATTTTCCTGGACAAATGTTCAACATGTTCATTGAACACTATCTCTCAAGCTTCAGCTCCATTTCAAACCAGCTTCACGGAGTCGGTCATGCAGAAATCGAGAGTTTTCCCGAAAACTATGATGTGTTCAAGATACACAAGGCAAATGTCTCGTTGGTGACGGTACAGAACCACTTGATGCTTAAACGTTGAATTTGTGTTTCAGAGACCAAGTGGCTACTGATTTGAGTAAATGCCGCGATTTTCGTCGTCTTGATCTAATTCTACTTGTTTGTAACCACTTACAATATTCAGAGTGGTGAACAATTTTGTATCATGAAAGGAATTAAATGGGGGATTAGGCATCCTTTATTTTCACCATGAAAGGAATTAAATGGGGGATTAGGCATCTTTTATTTTCACCCAATATGTATTCGTTCTTGCCATATTTAGTCCCGATATGTCGTCTCTTTGTGCCTGACGTCATCTTCCACACGCCAACCCGAAGGTTGCCCGCCTTTGTAATATCTACTACTGACCCTGCTTGGTAAAGTATAATCCACAGAAACAGAGAAAATCCAGTCAGAATTTAAGGGAACTGATCTCGCGTGCGGTAATCCGACCATGTATACTCCGGCGGTCGGTACTCCGCATATTAGCCTTTAGTTAACCAGAGGCAACGGTTGGTGTATAACCGACCTTGACTCCACCAAAACAGCTGAATTTTGCTCACTTTCAAAACTGTTTTGACGTAATTTCTCGTCATTTATATACAAATATACTTTTCTAGATCTGTCTGTTGAGAGGTACAACACACAATATCTTGTAGCAGCTGGTATTAAGCTTAGTCAAATCTTACCTAACAAGTTCAGCATGGCAGTTAGCCAGACCAGAAGTAGATGACAATGAGGAAATATAAAAAGATAGATACGAGCCATCTCGTGTATACACAAGAATTTGGTCTATTGAGAGAAAAATACAGATTTCATCAACCTATTTATACAGATGGTTCTAAAGATTGTGAGAGAATAGCGTGTGTTACTGTCTAAAGACAGGAACTAAAATACTAGACTAGTTTCCGAAACTAAAACCTGTCGACTTCCAGGCAATAGCACGATATTCTCTACCGAAGCCAAAGCTCTGTTGCTATCTTTAGAAGATATTGGGTCTACTATAGCAGGAAAATATGTCATATTCTCAGATTCACTGTCATGCCTTCAAGCGATTAACTCTCCCACCATTTTGAACATTCTACAGTTATATGATTGTAGATCCCATCAACAGATTGATGTTGTGTTTTGTTGATTGCCTAGACACGTTGGCCTCAAAGGAAACACAGAACCCGATGAAATGGCTAAGGCAGCCCTGAATAATGACGTTGATCCCGTTGAAATCTCATATAACGATTTCAGACCCTCTATCTGTGCGTATGTGATAAATCTCTTTAAATTTGTATGGGATGCTGTGGATAATAACAAACTTACTGTAAGATACATTCATCTGAGTAGCCAGAAACAAGTGATGCAAGTGAGTGAAAAAAAGCATTTTTGTCTGACCTAGTCCGTCGGTCAAGCCGTCTCCTAATTCATTTAACATATGGAAGGGACTCACTGCATTACACTTTTCAAATCAAATTTTGACGTAATTTACCGAAACCTTAAACTACATTTCTTTACCCCAAAGTGAAGGTGAAATATTACACAAAATTTGTAGGGGTAAAAATATTTCAGAAAAGCTATATTTATTTAGATATAACCGTTTATATTTGACCCTGCTACCTCGTGCCATAATAAAATTGGACCAGCTAGCGAACTGACAGCTACAATGCGCGCGCGCTTGCACATGACGCCTGTGTCACCTTTCAATGTTCTCAGAATGGATGGTCAGATATTATCATCTAGAATCCTGCACTGTTTTATCGGTTTGGCAATATTTTTGTTGGCCATTTGTCAGAAAATTGATAGAAAATCCCATATTAATATTACACAAATCATATGGCCAGGACGACCATCTTGGATTTCAAAATGGCCGCCATCTGAAGCCGATTTCAATCAATAATTCATTAACCGCACGATATATATACATTATTCCTGTTGATACGCTGTTATTTTAGGTGTATAGTACGACGAATATTTCCCAATAGCTATGATGTAATACCGGTGTGGAGGCTAAGAATGTCCGGTGGCTATGAGTGTCCTAATCAACAGGACGATCTTGTCCATCACACCGGCCACCGTAGATTTCCAAGGTGGTCGCCATCTTAGCCTTATTTTAGTTCATATTTCTATATCTATTTCAATGGTTGCTCACAAACTTCGAGGTTGTGATGGCTCCATTATAATTTTGTGTATTACCGGGAGGGAATTATCGGCCATCTCAGGTTTAGGTTTACCCTTACTGTTTTGGAGTGTTTATGCAGTGTCTTCGCAGTGTGGCTATAATCATCCTATGAAGTCTGGGGTATTCAAGAATGCAGTGTGTTTGCAGTGTGTGGCAATTGGTATTGTGGATCTCTGAAGTGTGACTGCAGTGTGTCTGTAGGTTGCCTCAATTATGCAAATCAGGTACTGCAAACACACTGCAGACACACTTCAGTTGCAGTGTAACCTTCAGTTGCTGTGTGTCTGCAGGTTGCCTCAATTATTCAAATCACGTACTGCAAACAGACTCAGTGCAGCGTACCTTTCAGTTGAAATACCCTTGAAGTGTGCCTGCAGGTGTCTGAACTTAGAATTATGAAAATAAGGTACTGCAGAAACTTTTCAATTGCAGTGTACCCTTCAATTTAGTGCATGTGATGAGAGGATAGAAGATAAATAGAAGAATAACTCCAAATGCATTACATGATGAAAAAATTGACAATATAGTTTTATTCAGATACAAAATGCACAGTATGAATATGCACAAAATGAATATGTACGTCAGAAAACAAAATTAGTTCAGCCGGAGTAAAAGATGGTAATTATGATTTTTCAGTGTATACAGAGCACACAGCATGATCCATACATCAGTGACTGGAGAAGCAAAATTGTCTTTCACAGACCTGAATTTACCTCTGAAGATGTGTGTGTGTGTGCCGTTTGCAGAAAAATACAAAAATATTGCTCACTAATTGAGTAAAGATTATTTTGGTCCATGTAGCACAGTCCGAGTCATTTGTTATTAATATCAATAACACATTCATTAATGCATGTGAAGAGTATTATAAAGCAATATGAATTATGATACTTTAAGCAATAGTCATGGATGTGAAAGAAAATATTTGATGTGGAATCCAGAATTATGGATCAACACTAAACGAAAACGCAATTGAAAAAAAATATTGAGAATGTACATTAATATCGTTTTAACAACGTTTGTCATCCAGTGGTTTTTGACCATGTAAGATTCCCCGATGCTATTTCAACAATAGACGTGTCTGCTTCCTTCATCTTCAATCTTCTGCATGATTCCCAACATGCCCAATGCCACGATTCTGCTTCGAGTCGATGAAATATCCACCTCCGTCATGTTCAATTGGTTGCATACAAGTGTTTAAACTTTTTAAAACGAAAAGAATCATTTGTTCTTATTTTTCAAGATGTGTGTAGAGATGTACAATTGAATTGTGCAACGATCCTTAGCCTTTGTCATGAATAGTGCAATCATTAGACAAGGAAAATATAGCCTGTTATAATGATAGAAAATCTAATCTTAATTGATGATGCTTTTTCTGATCACATTTTGATCATAGCAAACATTGGTTTAGCTAACATTATATTTATTATCAATATATTTTAACACATATTTCTTTACCATTGTTTCAGAACTTTGGTATGGAAATATTCTCAAATCTTCTGGAAATATAAACAGGACACTTTGTGGATACGTGTTCCTGTTGCTTCAATGAATTTTGCTGAGAAGCAACAGGAACTTGATAATGTGATGTCTAGCACTGTAATATCGCTTGTCTTTATTGCACCATGTCAACGTCCTGTCTGTGTCTTCTGTGCTGTCCTCTGTGTTTTATAGGGTGGATGGAGGATGTTTGGTTCCATGCTGCTTCAAAGATTTCCACTTTGAAGTAGCAGGAACGTAACTTGACTGGGTATTGCTTATTTGGTTAGTCGCGATATGACTGAAATATTGTTGAAAGCGACATTGAAAACTATTCGCTCATTCACAATAATTCAATAAACATTTCAAAACAACGAGCGAAGATGTCAACTAACTTGTTTAGAGCTACCATCTCTTCTGTTAAATCCCACTGTTTTGAAATGAACAGGAAATACATTGCAACCCACTGCATCTTGAAGCGTACACCCCAAAGGGGTAAGGGTGGCGACCAAATGAAAACATTTTTTCCAAAATCTTATTACCCAACCAAGTTATAAATTTGATTTATATATAAAATTTCCATAAAATGAAGTCTCTCATCTTCGCCTACACTATATGCATGTATCAGATTATGCTCATAACATTGACATTTCCAATCCACATAATTACTAAAGGAGGTGTTCGGTTTGACCGTAAATTTTTCCTTAGTGTGTTGCGTTTATAAACCGAAAATATAATTTCCTCTCGTTTACTTTAAAAGTTATTAGCTAGAGAGAGAAAATACTGAATTTTCATATTCTCAATTTTCACCTAGAAGAGATTTGTCAAAAAAACATTACGAGTATTAGAATATAAGCATTTGTTTGTTTTTGGAATTTTTGGCGATATTCTTGAAGGGAATTCCCTTCATATATAAAATATGACACCTTTAACCAAAACGAGTCTTACACATCGAAATGCGGTAGGTTTGATCCAAAATGATACTGAAAAATCGTTTTGGTTAAAGGTGTCATATTTTCATAATATTGAAATATGTCAAAACGCTTGTAATGCTCTGAAAGGGTGTAGTTCACCGCCATTCGGCACATGATTCCTCAACTTGATAACTGTAACAGCTGCTTGGCCGAATGGTTACAGTGTTGGACTACAGATTAAACGAAAACCAACAGTTTGGTTCGAATCTCCAAATAACCGATTTTTTTTTTCTCGTTTTTCCTTTTTTCTCCCATCTTCATTTTGGACTTTAAAGTGCAATAGTGACGTGAAATAAAGACAGCGAACCCCTAACGCACGTACTAATCCCTTATTTTATTTTAATTCGTGAATAGAATTGCACACAAACAACTCCACACACACAGTCAGACCACTTGTTCAGTATTTGAATATTCTGACGATCCAGCAGAGCAAAAAATTAATTGTTACACATATATAATTTCGTCTTAGAGCGTCGGAAAGTTGTAACTATGAATTGAAAAGTTATAAGGTTAAACTTGTCTTATCAAGGCCTTTATTAAGGAAATGATCATCAACAAGTGGTGACGCTTGCTTTTCTAAGTGAATATGCATGTGCCAATATGTTTTTATTTTTTTATTTTTATTTTTACAGTTACTTCCTTAATTATTGTTCGCTCAACTTTTGGCAGCGATATTTCAGTTTTCGAGTCGGCTTATATATTAATATAACTGATTATTGTTCGTAAATATCTGGGTCGTTCATGAAAATACTAATGGTAACCGTACGAGAATATGAACCACAATTTCCCATTAGACTGGCCTCGCCTGAGTTGGGGAATACCTGAGCATTACGTCACAATTTACCGGCCGGCTCGGAGCGAGACAATAGAGCAGCAGAGAGCGATTCTGAAGGGAAAAATATCCATCTAAAGCGAACACCTCCTTTTAGTTATACGTACTCGATTATCTTCCAGAACCTTCAAGTTGATGGAAGTGCAAGTTCTCATCAGGGATAGGCGTCTGCGCCTTCAGTACTATTACTATATATGATAATAGATAATAATCTGTCATGCCTTCAAGCGATTAAAAGTGGAACTTCGACTCATCCCACTATCTTGAATATTCTACAATTACATGACTGTAGATTTGATCAACAGATTGATATTGTGTTTTGTTGGTTGCCTAGTCACGTTGGCATCAAAGGTAATACTGAGGTTGATAGAATGATGAGCCCTAGATGATGAGGTTGATCCTGTTGGAATCCCATATAGCGATTTCAGACCATCTATCTGTACTCACGTGAGACGGCTGTTTCAATATTCATGGGATGCTGTGAATAATAACAAACTTCATGAGGTAAAAAAAACCGGTAGGCTATACTCATCTGAACAGCCATGATCAGGCGATGTAGAATCGGCCATACGCGATTAACTCACGAACATTTACTAAAAAAAGGAGCCAGTCCCAAGGTGTATTCGATGCCACGATCTCACAGTGAAGCATATTCTTATCGACTGCATAGATTTTAAGATTGTAAGAACTTTTCTTATCAAGCGACTACTTTGGAAGATCGTTTTAGACGAGTGAGAGAGGACTGTGTCTTGGGTTATTTGAGAGAAATCGGTTTGTTACATAAGTTTTAATGTGTGTATGTTTTAATGTGTTGGATTACTAAGTTATTGGCTTGAGTACTTAGAATTTTGTTTGATCGTCGCTATATAGCTGAAATATTGCTAAACGCGACGTTAAACCTTAATTCTCTCTCTCTGTGTTTTGGTAGTGTTGTGTTTCAGTACTGTTTCATTACTGTAATATTTTCAGTACCGTTTCAGTACTGAATTGCTGTTGTTATATAACACCACTGTTTCCGTGCTGTTATATTTCAGTAGTGTTTCAGTATGTTGGTAGAAATGTACTGAAACAGTGCTTACGCTATTTGTTGTGTAATGCCAGTGAGTTGCCTGCCATAGCATTTTGTATTGATATTCAAACTCGAGAAACCTTGAGTGAAGATACTAACCTATGACAACTTGACTACAATCCACTTAGTGTCAGTTTAGGACACAAGGGCGGATTTCCGAGGGGTGTGGTGGAAGGGGGGTGTCATGAGGTTCGGACTTAAATAAATTGGAGTTTCAATATATAACTACGCACCACGTGAGGTGGTGTGCTGTATGCCTGTTTTTTATGTGCTAAACCAGAAAGTCGAATGGAGGAATAAGGTGTGATAGTTTTCAATGTCAATGCGTGCTTATGCGAAACAAAAGTGAAAATAGGACCTTAAATCTACATACATTATGTTAAGATTTATTTCCGAGAAAACGCATCTATAGAACGCATCTCCGGCGACCTAGGACACTGGAGCTTCCGGGGACTAGGTTGTCCCTGGACCCTCGCCTGTCAGTCCGAGAGAATTCTCTTATTTTAGCTTTGTGTAAATTAATCGTCTTGGCACGCCTATTGTCTTCTACTGTTCCGTGACCTGGAGGTCATTTTGTATGTATTGTATATAACTGGAAAATCAAATGGATGCACGCATACGGTGTGATTTTTTCAACATCGATGCGTGCTTATAAATTGAAACAAACCTGAAAATTGAACCATAAATCTGCATACATTATGTTCAGATTTATTTCCGGGAAACACTTAGAAAGCATCATTAAACCATCATTCTCTTTCTCCCTCTCCCTCTCTCTCTCTCTTTAGCGACGAATGATACTCACGAACATTTCCTACAAAAGGAACTAGACTCAAGGTGTATTCCATACCACGAAGATCTCACAGTGAAACCTGTTCTGGTCGGCTGTATATATTTTAAGATTGTAAGAGATTTTTTTTATCAAACAGCTACTTCAAAAGATCTGTCTAGTCGGGTAAAAGAAGACTAGTTTAGGTTATTTGAGAGAACTCGGTTTGTTGTATGTAGATGTTTTAGTGTGTTTTGATTGCCTCTGGATTGCTGGGTTGTTGACTTGTTTTTGTTGAAATACTTTGGATTATGTTTGATCGTCTCTACGTAGCTGACATATTTGCTGAACGCGACATTGAACTTTAATTCTCTCTTTCTCTGTCTTCTGTACCAACGTTGAAGTCTCTCGGATCACTCAGTCTGATTTCATCGTGTTATATCTACTGTCTGTCCCAGATAATATATTCGAGACATTTTCGTCAATATTTCGAGAGAGAAAGAGAGAATTAAGGTTTAACGTCGCGTTCAGCAGTATTTCAGCTATGTAGCGACAATCAATCAACATTCTAAGTATTCAAGCCAATAACTTAGTAATCCAACACATTAAAACATACACATATTAAAACTTATGCAACAAACCGATTTCTCTCAAATAATCCAAGATGCAGTCCTCACTCACCCGACTAGAATGATCTTCTAAAGTAGTCGTTCGATAAAAAGCGTTTCTTACAGTCTTAAAATCTATGCAGTCGATAAGAATATGTTCACTGTGAGATCTTCGTGACATGGAATACACCTTTTGACTGGCTCTTTTTTTGGTGAATATTGGCCGATTCTACATAGACTGATCATGGCTTGATCAAAACGTTTCTGGCTGTTATGATGAGTATAGTACAGTTTTGTGAAATCATGAAGTTTGCTATTATTCACAGCATCCCATAAAGACCGAAACAGCCGTCTCACATAATTACAGATAGAGGGTCTGAAATCGCTATATTGGATTCCAACATGATCAACCTCATCATCTAGGGTTGCCTTAGCCATTCTATCAGCCTCAGTATTACCTTTGATTTATCGTACAACATTAAAACTTCACAGTATATAAACTAAACGAGAGATCCTGATGGATCTTGGCGCCCACCACTGCCCGATAATTGTAAGCTAATGACAAGAGGATCTTTTTGTCCACTGTTACTAAGAAAAAACGATTGATTTGTAATTTTGTTTGCAGAATTTCGAATTTGATCGAAAAAGATCGTAAAAGGGACACTTGAAATCACCAAGTTTCAGGATTTTCAAGATTTCTAGAAATTGTACTTGATGTTGGTTGTTATAGTATAGCAAAGTTAGTCTGAGAGTGAATGTCCGGAGCATCCTTGGTTTTGTAGTATTTTTTTTCTTTGCGCGTGTCATCACTGGGTAGCGAAGACATATCTTTTTGACACTTTGGCATGAGCTATGAAACATACTTAAGATTTTTTAATTAGGAACGAATGCTAATTCTATTCTGTTTACTGGGATAGTTTGAGATATCTCTTTTAAGATACCATGTTCGAAAATAGATGGTACAAACTTAATGCTGAAGGGATCCGGTCCGTAATGTTGAAACTTCGAAAGTGTCTGAATCCTGATTATCTCCCTTGGTCCGTCGGCAGACGAAACGGTGTGCCCCACCCTTTCGTTCACTTGCAACGGTATGGACTAAAGTAAGCTGATTTAAAATTTGAAGAAATACATTTTAATTCGAAATCATTTGAACTCCTTGATATAGAAGGTGAAGGTATGGATATTCTCTATAGTAAATATATAGAATATGCCCCACCGTTTGATCCGCCGACTCTTGTGGTGCAACTTCACATCTCGGGAATATCGTATTAATTTGAAGCGTAACTTGGATTTTCGAATCGGACCAAAAAAGATATCTTGCACAACTAGGCCCCATGAGGGACCTGTGTACCAAATTTCCAGAAAGATCCATGAAGTATTTCCTGAGAATTCACGATAACAATGTTTCAAGGGGGAATAAAAGATGGCCACCAGGCGGCCATGTTGGATTTTCGAATGGGACCAAAAGGTATCTTGTACAACTGGACCACAAGGGGAACCTGTGTACCAAATTTGAGAAAGATCCATGCAGTACTCCCTGAGAAATCACCATAACAAAGTTTCACGGGAAATCCAAGATGGCCGCCTGGTGGCCATATTGGACTTTCGAAATTGACCAAAAAAGGTATTTTGCACAACTAGACCCCAAGGGGAACCTGTGTACCAAATTTGAGAAAGATCCATGCAGTAATTCCTGAGAAATCACGATAACAAAGTTTCATGGGGGTAATCAAAGAAAAGATATTTGCACAACTAGTCCATAAGGGGAACCTGTGTACCAAATTTGACAAAGATCCATGCAGTAGTTTCTGAGAATTCTCGATAACAACATTTTATGGGGAAATTCAACATAGCCGCCTGGTGGCCATATTGGATTTTCGAATCGGACCAAAAAAGGCAGCTTGCACAACTGCACCACAACGGGAACCTGTGTACCAAATTTGAGAAAGATCCATGCAGTACTTCCTGAGAAATCACGATAACAAAGTTTCATGGAGAAATCTAAGATGGCCATCTGGTGGCCATATTGGATTTTCGAATCAGACCGAAAAAGGTATCTTGCACAACTAGACCCCAAGAGGAACCTGTGTACCAAATTAGAGAAAGATCCATGCAGTACTTCCTGAGAAATCATGATAAAAATGTTTCATGGGGAAATCCAAGATGGCTGCCTGGTGGCCATATTGGATTTTCGAATCGGACCAGAAAAGGTACCTTGCACAACTAAACCCCAAGGGGAACATGTGTACCAAATTTGAGAAAGATCCATGCAGTAGTTCCTGAGGAATCGCGATAACAAGAATTGTAGACGAACGGACGGACGGACGGACGACCGACGGACGCCAGGACGGACGGACGGACGGACGACGGACCACGGGCGAAAAGTGATTTGAACAGCTAAACATACTATTTCATTTAAATCTGTTGAGAATTGATGATTTTCGTCAAATCACCAATACCTACCATGTTATTTTGGTGCCTCGATGACGTTGGTCTGCCAATGTTATAACATGTAGGCATGACGTCATGACGTCAAGAAATAACCCACGATGCTCCCATCTAATTTTTGTTTTCGCGATTGAGAACTCCTGGAAGGATTTTCTTGATACTTTGGAATAAAATTAGTGCTTTTAAGTTCATCTCCTGTGTGAAGTTTCAATGTCGTCCGATAAATTGTCTCCGAAATACCACCAAAAACATCTCGGATATATTATCTGGGACAGACAGTGATTCATTCACAGCAGTTCTTATCAGATTGTCCAAAAAGCTTTTTCTATATACAACTGCTATATATTCTATTTCGAACAGGTCGAGCCACTACGGTATGAAATTCTCCACAAATGACCTGGACAACGACGACTCGGTTGGGAACTGTGGTTTGAGCTTTTCTTCGGGATGGTGGGTCAGTCATTGTCTTATTTCAAACCTGAACTGAAGATATCTGCAGCCTGGAACCCTAACGGTAATATACGAAATATTACGAAAATCAAGAGGGGACATCTGACTTCTGATATCCGACTTTCAACTTCTGACTTCTGGGGGAGAGATATATTGTTGCCATAGCTTTTTCTAAATATTTTAAAATTTATTTGATGAAAATATTCCTACTGGGAGTTTCAACATTTTACTTCAATGAATTGTGGGTATGTAAATGAGCTTTGATGATGTCACTGCCGCTAAATAGATAGAAAAATATATCATTATTTGTCCAAGATACAGAGGAGTTTGATTCTTTTGCATTCCATTAGCATTATGTTTGCAGGTTATTGGATATCACTTTTTGTCACCTGGTTACCAGTAGTTTAAGATATATCGTTACCATAGCAACCGGTAACCATGAGCTTCATTTCAGGAACCTAAGCACTTAAGGAGATTTTTAGCCCACCATCACCAGATGGTGGGCTGTTCAAATCGCTTTTCGTCCGTGGTCCGTCGTCCGTCCGTAAACAATTTCTTGTTATCGCGATTTCTCAGGAACTACTTTATGGATCTTTCTCAAATTTGGTACACAGGTTCCCCTTGGGGTCTAGTTATGCAAGATACCTTTTTTGGTCCGATTCGAAAATCCAATATGGCCACCAGGCAGCCATCTTGGATTTCCCCACGAAACCTTGTTATCGCGATTTCTCAGGAACTACCACATGGATCGTTCTCAAATTTGGTACACTGGTTCCCCTTGGGGTCTAGTTGTGCAAGATACCTTTTCTGGTCCGATTCGAAAATCCAATATGGCCACCAGGTAGCCATCTTGGATTTCCCCATGAAACCTTGTTATCGTGATTTCTCAGGAACTACTGCATGGATCCTTCTCAAATTTGGTACACAGGTTCCCCTTGGGGCCTAGTTGTGCAAAATACCTGTTTTGGTCCGATTCGAGAATCCAATATGGCCACCAGGCAGCCATCTTGTATTTCCCCATGAAATCTTGTTATCGCGATTTTTCAGGAACTACTGTGTAGATCTTACTCAAATTTGGTACACAGGTTCCCCTTGGGGTCTAGTTGTGCAAGATACCTTTTTTGGTCCGATTCCAAAATCCAATATGGCCACCAGGCAGCCATCTTGGATTTCCCCATGAAACCTTGTTATCGCGATTTCTCAGGAACTACTGCATGGATCTTTGTCCAATTTTTTACACAGGTTCCCCTTGGGGTCTAGTTGTGCAAGATATCTTTTTCGGTCCGATTCGAAAATTCAATATCGCCACCAGGCAGCCATCTTGGATTTCCCCATGAAATCTTGTTATCACGGTTGCTCAGGAACCACTGCATACATCTTTCTCAAATTTGGTACACAGGTTCCTCTTGGGGTTTGGTTGTGCAAGATACCTTTTCTGGTCCGATTCGAAAATCCAATATGGCCACCTGACAGCCATCTTTGATTTCCCCATGAAACCTTGTTATCGCGATTTCTCAGGAACTACTGCATGGATCTTTCTCAAATTTGGTACACAGGTTCCCCTTGGGGTCTAGTTGTGCAAGAAACCTTTTCTGGTCCGATTCGAAAATCCAATATGGCCACCAGGCAGCCATCTTGGATTTCCCCATGAAACCTTGTTATCGCGATTTCTCAGGAACTACTGCATGGATCTTTCTCAAATTTGGTACGCAGGTTCCCCTTGGGGTCTAGTTGTGCAAGAAACCTTTTTTGGTCCGATTCGAAAATCCAATATGGCCACCAGGCAGCCATCTTTGATTTCCCCATGAAACCTTGTTATCGCGATTTCTCAGGAACTACTGCATGGATCTTTCTCAAATTTGGTACACAGGTTCCCCTTGGGGTCTAGTTGTGCAAGATACCTTTTCTGGTCCGATTCGAAAATCCAATATGGCCACCAGGCAGCCATCTTTGATTTCCCCATGAAACCTTGTTATCGCGATTTCTCAGGAACTACTGCATGGATCTTTCTCAAATTTGGTACACAGGTTCCCCTTGGGGTCTAGTTGTGCAAGAGACCTTTTCTGGTCCGATTCGAAAATCCAATATGGCCACCAGGCAGCCATCTTGGATTTCCCCATGAAACTTGTTATCGTCATTTCTCAGGAAGTACTGCATGGATCTTTCTCAAATTTGGTACACAGGTTCCCCTTGGGGTCTAGTTGTGCAAGATACCTTTTTCGGTCCGATTCGAAAATCCAATATGGCCACAAGGCAGCCATCTTGATTTCCCCATGAAACCTTGTTATCGCGATTTCTCAGGAACTACTGCATGGATCTTTCTCAAATTTGGTACACAGGTTCCCCTTGGGGTCTAGTTATGCAAGATACCTTTTTTGGTCCGATTCGAAAATCCAATATGGCCACCAGGCAGCCATCTTGGATTTCCCCACGAAACCTTGTTATCGCGATTTCTCAGGAACTACTACATGGATCTTTCTCAAATTTGGTACACAGGTTCCCCTTGGGGCCTAGTTGTTCACGATACTTTTTTTGGTCCGATTCGAAAATCCAAGTTACGCTTCAAATTAATATGGTATTTCGGAGTTGTGACGTTGCATCACAAGAGTCAGCGGATGAAGCGGTGGGGCATATTCTATATATTGACTATAGAGAATATCAATGTGCCTATCAATGAAATTATAGAGAATATCCGTACCTTCACCTTCCATATCAAGGAGTTCATATAATTCGGAATTAAAAAGTATTTCTTCGATTTTTTTTTAGTCCATGCAGTTTGCAAGTGAATTGCCCCACCGTTTCGTCTGCCGGGGGTCGGCTACATGAAGGGACGTCACTCTTGTGACACAACGTCACAACTTGACAACTGTAGACTACTGCATGTTTCGATCCAAGGTCGATAATCAGGATTCAGACACTTTCGAAGTTTCAAATTTACTGCGCGGACCGGATCCCTTCAGTATTAAGTATTGTACCATCATACTATTTTCGAGCATGGTATCTTGAAAGATATGTCTCAAACTAGCCCAGTAAACAGAACAGAATTGGCATTCGTTCCTAATTATAAAATCTTAAGTATGTTTCATAGCTCGTGTCAAAGAGATATTTGTCTTCGCTTCCAGTACCCAATGATGACACGTGCAAAAATAAAATAAAAATACTACAAAACGAAAACGAAGGATCCTCTGTACATGTACATTCACTTTCAGACTAACTTGTAGTCTTGTACTATAACAACCGACATAAGTACAGTTTCTAGAAATCTTGAAACTCCTGAAACTTAATAAAGATATCTTGGTGTTTTCCAGTGTCCCTTTTTCGATCTTTTTCGCTCAGATTTGAAATTCTGTAAACAAAATTACAAATCAATCGCTTGTTCCTAGTAACAATGGACAAAAAGATCCTCTTGTCATTAGCTTACAATTATCGGACAATGGTGGGCGCCAAGATCCTTGAGGATCTCTCGTTTGGAGTTACGGTAAACATTCCAAATATTCGATCACCGGAAGTGATTTCAAGACCCCAAAAATCAGAGGGTGATCGTAAATACTGGAACGTCCGTTAAGGAGAAACACAGCCTTGATCGTATCGATTCGTTAGAATGTGGTCTGTTTGCCCGACAGAGTTATCTCCCCTGGTTCATTGGCCTGACTGACATGCTTGTGCAGTTTGCTTCGTATTTTATTTGACTATATTTTGTCCGGCTGTTATAAAAATGCTTATTAAAAGATAATACACTGAAAGTTGTTGGCCTATTGTTGTGTATTTAATATTGTTTATGTTTTTTCCTTCTTTTGACGCGAACAGAAATGAGCACCATACAGACACTTGCATCCAGCTGTTACTTTTATAAAATGCGCCCGGTCAAATCTACTTTCCCGTAGCTCGGCCTTCCCGTGTTATAGAATTTATTGTTTTTTTATTACTATCCAAAATCCGCTGTTGATACTGGCCAGTTCGATAAAAATGCTGGCAAGGCTTTGGTGTTAGACCTCCCATTGAAAAGGTAATATCCTGGACAAAAGACTGACAATACTACTTGAAGCAGATCCTGTGTCAATTATATTTGGTCAGTCTTGCATCAAATCGTTGCCAAAATGCTGTTGTCGACCCTTCTATAATTTTATCTCGTGAAATATTCCATTCCTTTTCTTCCGTTAAATGCAACCAAAGCCAAGATATAACAAGTTTGAATGAGGTATTGTGAAATTTACAGGACGAACAAGGGCCACACATTAACACACAAACCCATAATACTGCAGCGTTAATTTGAAACCCCTTTCAATTGCCTCTTGCTGGTGAATCGTGCATCCTCACCCAGAGCTGAATTTGGGCTTCAGAAGGGACAAGGTATTCCCCAGGCAGTCAATTCAATGTTATTACACACGATCTCATTTGCATATGAATAAGTGTCATTTCCAGTCTGGGTGAAACTTGCATGCTGCACGTGGACTCTCCTATTTCACTTTTTATTTCATGCTGTTCAGATTCCCTCCACTGGTAACTGAAACATCTTGTCACCCCTATCCTGACTTTGGATTCTTCCATTTTATGTGGTTTTCTCTGAAGGACAAGCTGTGCTGAATGGGGAAATAGCTGGACAGGCTAAAAAAAACCTAAACACTTCATTAGCAAACTATCCCGGGACTCAAAACAATGTAGCCATTGACAATTTAAATATCAAAGGAGACCTGCAGCAAATGCCATTCATGTCGAGGCTTGGTGTTTCAGTTGGAAATTGAAGGGCACTGAGGGGGTATACTATTACATCGTGCGATGTGAACACATCGTTTCAAGTTTGTTTCCTATACAGTGGACCTTAATAATGATAATAATAAAAATACGGCCTCTTTCACGAACAGCTATTAGATATTGTATTGTATGTTGAGTATTATTAGAAGGGAGAAAAGTCAGAGAACCTGATGAAGAATGCAGGATGAGTCAGATCGATCACCGTAATTCTGTAGGTTTGTTTACGGTCAAATATACTTACCACATGGGGTCTGCGTAAATACCTCACCTTGTCGTGTGGATAATAACACGGACGTATGGACTGTTGGGGGAGGGAGGGTTTGGGGGGAATGGATGTTCTGAAAGAAAAAAGGAAACCCTTTCACCATTGTTTGTGATCTTCCAGGCTTGTCGATACGTTGTCATGCACAAACAAGTGATGCTCGAGAATTGTAGTCCAGATTTTTTATTTTTAGAAATAAGTGAATCGTTTATTGAGCTTTATTGATCAAAATACTAAAATAAAATCAACGCTATATGTACATCTGTCCAAAAGGCTTTTCGTGATGGCTTATTTTTGACGTCAAATAATGGTCGGTTTATTGTCCACTTCACCTGAAAATATAACGAATAGCATACCGCAAGGTTAAATCGCATCTTGCTTTACCCAAACGAAGAATTCAGTTGCTGTGAAGAAATCTGATGCAATTCACCAGCACACACGTTACAACTTGATATCCCCGCGGGAACGTCATCCGACAAAGTTTGAACTCTGCTCCCTTCCAGTGCCTCCTTTGAACACGGCCCAAGTGCCTCCCACGTGCCTCCCATACGAATAGTACAGGGCAGGTCGGGCAGGTAAATGGGGGACAGCGAGGGGTTTAGCATATACGACGAACAAATATATTAACGTTGAAGATCTCTCAAATTTGTTACTTAAAATAATGTGTGGCTTTCTATCATAACGAAGTCTTTATTAGTCTCTTATATTAATTCAAAAGATATTAAGTTTGAGGAGCTTAATTCAGCTACTTTTCCATCACAACGAAGTCTTTGTTGGTCAATCAAATTTCTTCAAAATACCAACATTTTAAGGAGTATAATGGTCGTTCCGCGTGATTTGTCAGTCCCGTGAGCTGAGCACATAGCTGTGATCGTATTTACGTTGGAATGCGAGACTGCCACTTCATGGGGTGATCGTATCTGAGTTAGAACTTCCGATCGTAAACTTCCCGATAAAATGGGGATGATCGTAATAGGAAAGGTGATTGAATATTTGGAATGTTTACCGTATGCCCCTTTTCGGATCTAATAATCTCTGATTTTGTGCTAAACAGTTTCCCCTTTTGTGATATTCGTTTGAATGTAGATGTTAAATCTGCAAAATACTGTACATCCAAGAATTAAACTGGTAAAATTCGTGAAAGGATTACGCAAATGTTGTTGGAGGGAATACATGTCATAAATTGTTTATATTCTTGTCTGTCAACTATTTATTTTTCATTTGCTGGTGTGTTTTGTTTTTAATGGCATTAATTAGGTCCATATACTAAATTTTGCGAACGTATTGCAACTATAAAATCACGGCGACATACCGGTTTTCCTAATTGGTCCATGATGCGAGCCGTGATTCACGCAAAACCGAGATCGTATGTACTGGTGCCTGGAGCTGTATCACCGTATTCATCTGGTCAAAAAGTCGCATAATCAGCCCCTTATTTGAGTTCGTTGTGCTGTATGTCTTGTATTTGTAACTGAAATCTTTCACATCGAAATCGAATTCATAGAGCTTGAAGCCCAATCTAAAACATGGTGTCAGCCAGCCGTTCATAAGGGGCGTGTCCAGTTGCTGAAAAGAGGGGAAACAACTCTGAGCAGACATTTAAAGTAATGTTATTGCTTTCAGTGAGGGAACAGCGGTTATTCTTGACAGAAAAAATTCATCTACTCAATTTCCAAATTCAATGTCTCCAAAAAGTCAATTTTTTTAAGTTTTCATCATATGAAATATAAAAAGTTAATTTTTATGCCCCCCTCTAATTAGAGGGGGGCATAATAGAGGGGGGCATATAGCGATCGCTTTGTCCGTCCGTCTGTCCGTCTGTCCATCCGTCCGTCCGTGCTAACATTCTAACTTTGAGGAGTTTTTTGTTGGTCCGTCCAAACCTTAAGGGCTTTTTTTGGAAAGCCCTTAATTCCTATGTAATGAAAACAGTGTGCAAATGTTTAAAACAGTGTTTTTTTGATGGATCTTCTCTATAAGAAACGATTTAAAAAGTGTCTTTTCTCTATAAGAAACGATTTTAAAACACTGTTTTTTTCTTGGTGTTTTTGAACTAAACATCCATCAGTGGTATAATTGTGCAACATTGCAGCCAACTTTCAACAATGTTTCGTTACAATGTTGCACAATTATAAGCCCCTAAAGTTCGAATGATGGTCCGTCCGTCCGTCGTCCGTCAGTCCGTCCGTAAACAATTCTTGTTACCGCGATTTCTCAGGAACTACTGCATGGATCTTTTTCAAATTTGGTACACAGGTTCCCCTTGGGGTCTAGTTGTGCAAGAAATCTTTTCCGGTCCGATTCGAAAATCCAATATGGCCACCAGGCAGCCATCTTGGATTTCCCCATGAAACCTTGTTATCACGATTTCTCAGGAACTACTACATGGATCTTTCTTAAATTTGGTACACAGGTTCCCCTTGGGGTCTAGTTGTGCAAGAAACCTTTTTTGGTCCGATTCGAAAATCCAGTATGGCCAGCGGGCGGCCATCTTGGCTTTTCCCATGCAAATTTGTTATCGTGATTTCTCAGGAAGTACTTCATGGATCCTTCTCAGATTTGGTACACAGGTTCCACTTATGGTCTAGTTGTGCAAGATACATTTTTCGATCCGAATCGAAAATCCAATATGGCTACAAGGCGCCCATCTTGAATTTCCCCTTGAAACATTGTTACCGTGAATTCTCAAGAAATAATTCATGGATCTTTCTGAAATTTGGTACACAGGTCCCACATGGGGCCTAGTAGTGCAAGATACCTTTTTTGGTCCGATTCGAAAATCCAAGTTACGCTTCAAATTAATTCGGTATTCTCGAATTGTGACGTTGCATCACAAGAGTCGGTGGATCAAACGGTGGGGCATATTCTATATATTGACTACAAAGAATATCCATACCTTCACCTTCCATATCAAGGAGTTCAAATAATTCGGAATTAAAATGTACTTCTTCAAATTTCAAATCAGCTTTCCTTAGTGCATGCAGTAGCAAGTGAACTGCTCCGCCCTTTCGTCTGCCAGCGGATCGGCTACATGAAGGGACGTCACTCTTGTGACTCAACGTCACAACACGACCGATAACTGTAGACTACTGCATGTTTCGATCCAAGGGAGATAATCAGGATTCAGGCACTTTCGAAGTTTCAACATTACTGCGCGGACCGGATCCCTTCAGTATTAAGTATTGTACCATCTTACTATTTTCGAGCATGGTATCTTAAACGAGATAACTCAAAATAGCCCAATAAACAGAACAGAATTATCATTCGTTCCTAATTATAAAATCTTAAGTATGTTTCATAGCTCATGCCAAAGTGTCAAAGAGATTGGTCTTTGCTTCCAGTACCCAATGATGACATGTGCAAAACAATAAATAAAAAAAATACTACAAAACAAAGGCGAAGGATCCTCCATACATGTACATTCACTTTCAGGCTAACTTTGCTCATTTCTCTTGTATTATAACAACCGACATAAGTAAAGTTTCTAGAAATCTTGAAACTCCTGAAACTTAGATTATATCTTGGTGTTTTTCAGTGGCCTTTTTCGATCTTTTTCACTCAGATTCGAAATTCTGTAAACAAAATTACAAATCAATCGTTTGTTCTTAGTAACAATGGACAAAAAGATCATCTAGTCATTAGCATACAATTATCGGACAATGGTGGGCGCCAAGATCCTTCAGGATCTCTCGTTGTTAATGAATATGAATTGGAGCGATATGCAACAGGTGGGAAAAATTGCCGACATCTGGCGGCTGAAAAGCAACCATATGACTCTACAGGAAAGCATCCCTCCGCACGTAGCATTCAGACCCGAGAATACGGTGGATTCTCGGACGTAGCCTTAGTATCTCAGCCGCGCTTTTATTGCAGATGTTCATGTGGAGACTAGAGTTTTGTTAAATCACATAGAGCTTTGTTACTGCAAATTCAGTAATTAAGATTTCATGGTTGATATTATAACCGTATTAGAAATAAATTGGAATATAGTTTGCATAATGTTATTATAACTCTGAAAGAGATGAAACTTCTAGATCTCTGATTATATCAGCATAAATGTAGCTCATTATCACGAGTTTACTTGGTGACATCACAAAATCTCATTTGAATAAATTCCCTTAATATCACATTGAAACTTCAAACTCCAATAGCTCTTCAACCGTTTGGAATATTTACATGCGGTTAATACGGATTTGATATTTTTGGAACATCATGATGTCTTGCCGGCATCATTGAAAACTGTTGACCGCTTCTCTCTTGCAGGAAACAAGCCTATGTTTATGTATACTATGATTGTCTTTTTGAATTTGGTGCTAATACTGTTATATGGAATATGGAATAGGTCTTTGGATTATGGACGCGGATATTCTCTAATGGACGACGGCTGAATTATGGATGACGGATTAGACGCTTGTAATCTTAATCAGACTTTCTGCTTCTCGCAGTTATCCTAGACCGTTTGAGAGGAAATCGTAAATACGATTAGTATATGAATATGCTGACGTCCGTGTGCTACTGAATGTTCCTACTACTGATTATGAGGTGAATAAATGATATATGATCAATTTAAGTGAAACCGATAAGAGTTACCCATGAAAGACGATGCGTGCCATGCATAGTTTCAAACATATCAAGTACACAAAGCCATTGCTATGGCATATAATAATTGTTTTGGGTTTAAACGATAAAAGCCGGAAGTCAGAAGTATTAAGTTTCAGATACGGATAGGTAATATTAATTATCTTATTATCAAACTACCATAGTAGTAGTATAGGCGTATCACAGGTCGCCACTTGCCTCCCAAATCGCTCGCCGACCGCCGTCATACGTCATTATCAATTTCTATTTGTATAGATTATTAGGATTTGACATTAATAAATTATATAGTTATAATTTACCTAAATATATATATATATAGTATAGACCTACATATAATATTATTAATAAACCTTCCGAATTTATACGTTAATCGTTAATAACGATTAAATAACACGACATATATTTTAGGTTTTATATCGCTTTTACAAAAAGATGTTATTTCGATATATATATATATGTAGTACGGATTCATGTCAATAAATTCTCCGAATCTGTACGTTACCCGTTCATATATACGTCCTATATTGTAGGCTCTATATTAATTTTTACAAAAACCCTTATAAAAAAAAACCGTGGTTTACCATACATTACCATAGGGTAAAGTATGGTAATGCATGGTAAACCACGGTTCTGTATGGTAATGTATGGTAAATCCGAGGTAAAATATTGTATGGTAAAGTTTACCGTGGTTTACCATACAACGAACCGTGGTGAACCACGGTATTCAGGCTGAACCATGAACATCCATGGTAATGTATGGTAAATCCGAGGTAAAAGATTGTATGGTAAAGTTTACCGTGGTTTACCATACAACGAACCGTGGTGAACCACGGTATTCCAGGCTGAACCATGAACAACCGTGGTAATTTATGGTGAATCCATGGTAAAAGATTGTATGGTAAAGTTTACCTTGCTTTACCATACAACGAACCGTGTTGAACCTCAGTATTCCAGGCTGAACCATGAACATCCATGGTAATTTATGGTGAATCCGTGGTAAAAGATTGTATGGTAAAGTACCATGGTGAGCCATGGTATTCCAGGCTGAACCATGAAAATCCATGATAATGTATCGTAATAAATATGGTAATAAAATGTATGGTCAATTTGACCATGCTTTACCATACAACGAACCGTGGTCAACTATGATGTTCAATGGTAGACTGTGAAACTTCATTGTTCAAATCCGTGGTAACAAATCATAATAGTAAATCAAACATCAGACGAACCGTGGTAATTCAGGTTCACAATACCCAGCAATTTAGTGTCACAGGTATGTACCATACACTTTTCTGAGACAATTTGTGTTTCTATGAAATGTTCCCTAAAAGTTGATCTTTGTAGATAACAAGAGTTTCTTACAATAATAAAGTTTTATTTCGTAATTATTACTTTCGAAATATCACACAAAATTGCCAAACTATAGGTTTACATACATATTCCATTACAAATAATGGCTCACATATCCATATAACCACACAGTAAAACCACTGATAAAACGTAGGTTTTTTTCCTACCATACATTGACTGTAAAAATGTCCTGTTGAGTTCACACCTTAATCACACTAGCTCGCGCTAGCAGACAATGACACCGTTCGATAAGCCATGAAGATACTTCATATGTACCGGTACATCCGACTTAATCGTGGATAAAGCAACATGGTGCCACTGCCATCAAATTTGCTTGCTGTTTCAAATGGGCGCATCAACAATGCAAGGCACGTCGTGAGCATGCATACGACGTTCGTAAGTCTTTGTTATATTCTCCGTTTCAGAACCACATATAGGCACTTTAATCAAATACACCATTTACACCTCTGCTTGGAGACTGTCATTGTAAAGATCATAACTTGCAAGGACTTTTTGTTTGGTTAGTAATCATGCATTCAGATGAATGCTATATATGCCGATCGTTTACAGCTCATAATGTGATGAATTATATAGTTTCAATCAAAAATAAAACAACAATCTATTAAATAACCGATATATTCATACATATGACAATACTCGCTCTGATAAATCACCGCCAGGCCGTAAATTATAAAGAAGAGTTGTCTTTCTTATTTGGCCGATAGATGGCGCGCTCATCGTGACGGAAACGAGGCTCAAATGTCGAGCAGTTGTGTACTGTTGTTTCATGGTTTGTGTGAGAAAATTCGCGTTGTTTTGACTCTTCACTGTAACCCAGCTGGCCTACTGTGTGGTCAAGCAAAGTTGATCGTTTGATCGACTAAACTGAGTAGCTCAACAATGAATATGATGTTGTGTTCATGGTGTTACTCGTCGAGCGGACCGGGGTGGCGGATTATGGAAATGCCGCAACAACAACAACAATGATATGATGAACAACGATACCTGGGGCATTGACACTGTGTGTCATTGTCAAGTCAACTGGCCAATGAAGAATGGCAAAGTCCAGAAAGTTGCAGCCCGAGTTTTGAGATTTAGCAGTGAGTATTTATTTTGTCTGTCTATGTAATTGTTTTATGATACAAAAACTTGCTGAGTCAACATTTTTTTATTGTGCACAAAGCCAGCATTGGCAAAGGTTGTGTTTATAAATGAAACTTGATTGCGAAACATGTATCTTAAACACCAAAAATGTGCAAACATAGAGATTATAATATGGTTCTATGATATCGACAACTTCTAAAAAATGAAAATTATATGTTAGTAAAAACATTTTGTATCTCTTGATTGTTTGACTAATTGTTTGACTGAAACTTGAAGAATAATAATTATCAAGTTTTGAAAATAATGATATAGTGGTTGCACCATTTTATAAGGAGAAAACCAGCATGCATAACATTGGTAAAAAGACATGAACAGAGAGAATTGATGTCACAAATATTTGGGTTTTTTATTAGATAACAGGCCAGGTACTTGACTACATGAATAATAGAACCATTTCCAAAACCTTCAGTGACATACTGTACATGTTAATAATTGTAATATTGTGAAACGTTAATTTCTACATGTACAGTACTGAAACAGTAATTTGAATCAAAATATGTATTTTGTATTATTGTAAATTGTATATACAAATTGTCCTTTTCACGAACAGGTGACATCGCAATCACAGTCAGAGGTAGCAGAATTGCGGAAAGAAGTAGCTGATCTACAGCGGGCAGTCGCAGACCTCCAGGAAACAAAAAAGGCCCTCAGGGCAACGAATGAATCCTTAGTGGCTAAAGTTTCTTCCCTTGCCGGTTAGTTGAATTTGGAGGAATTAATCGAAAGTCTTACCAAGTAATTCTCCTTAAGTAAAATTTGTATCGTAGTTAGCCCCGTGGGGCTGCTGGGTGTCGTTAAAAGGAATAGGGCCTCAGTCCCAGTATGCTTGTCGTAAGACCCGACTAAATTGGGGAATAGCAAGCTCTCTATAGTAACAAATTTCATAAATAGTAAGCTCGTTATATTTAGCAAAGTTAAGAAATTATCAATATTGTGAAAGGGGTTGTCGTCGCCGTGTTGCTGAAATATAACTGGTGCGACGTTGATTTGAACTCACTCGTATCGTAGTTAGTAAACAGGCGGGCTCTATAAATTATGTGAACCATAGCATATTTACGTGAACCATAGCATATTTACCTCATTATGCCTTGGTTTGAACTCTTAATTGATTTTAAGTTTGGAATGTACCCATATGGCATATAAATTATAAAACCATGAATATTTCTCTTTTCAGGTCTTCCATCCTTGGTGGAAAAGTTATCCGATTTACTTCAGCCCCAACAACGAACCAGTCTGCCAACCCAGCATCTCGCTACTGTAAGCCCCAGTGAGTCAACGATCCACCACCAAGACGACCACTGTGTCACAGTGAGACCATCCTCCCCGACAACATCTGACACCAGCCCAGTCGTTGTCGATGTTTCCAGAGATGGAATGGAATGGGTGACCACGGAAGACACATCGGGGGCAGGTGAAGAATCTTTGGTAAGCTGTTTTCACATTTTGGAAATTTAAGCTTCATAACATTGATAAGCATGAATATTGTCTGCTATTTGTTACTTAAACATTGAATGAGATGCGATAATGTTTTCTTATGCATACAACATAAAATCTGCAACTTATTTTCCTAAAAAGTCTCATTCATGGGACTAACGTAATGTCGTATTACATCATATCTTGTCTTTTCAGTTTTTTTTTTGTATTTTCACTTCTCTTTTCACACAACACTGATAAGCATGACCATTCTCGGCTATTTGTTACTTGCAAATTGAATCACATATGATATTGTTTTCCTGTGCATATCAAATACATACAGATTATTTTCATAGAATTGAATTGAAATAAAAGGCATTGATGGGACTAATCCATTGCATCAAATTTTGCCATTTCAGTTTTCCATATCTTCTGGAATTTTAGGACTCGAGGAAGATGATGAACACCCTCCTTCAAGCTCTGTATCGTGACGAGTTTCTATCCATGCATTCTGTTGGCGGGGGAAGCGAGCCGGGGGCCTCCAAGCAAAGCCAGGCATGGATCCCAGTCATGTCCGGGAAATTGCAAGTAAGTATAACAGACACTTTTTTGTGAAAATTAATTGGTGGCAATAAAAAAATCAACCTGAATAAAGCCTATATGCACATCAGCTTCTCTCAGTTGATGTCAGTTGCTTGTAGGGGCCATTTCCATAGACTGGTAATATGCATAGGGTCCATTATAACTACACTTGAACTCATGGCAACCTGGAAAGAGTTACACCATCGCACCCCGTCGCTGAAAGATGTAGACCTGGTTGATGTGGCCATCTTAAAATGATAAGGAACATTCTCTTGTGTTGATTATTCAGTCAGTGGTACCACTTTATTTATACGCTGTATTATGTTACTTGACACGCATCATAGAATTGAGTTACCACCCTTTAAAAGATGTAATTCTATGTTGGTCAGTTTACAGCTTGGGGTATAATATCTGCAGTTTATCTATAGTATATATTTCTTTCTTTTTCAGATTCAGTGCAGCAACAATTCCACCAGAAGACATTGTCGGAGATAAAGTTCTTCATGCGAGAGAAACTTAACAACGCTGCAAAGAATTTGAAATGAAGACAGCTGAAGAAATGAGGGGATAACATTGATTGTTACTTTAGTATCGGAAACAGACACACAAGGAAAGACCGACTCACATATATTATGTTTACTGTATAAATATTTTGTCTTGCTTCATTAAATCAGTTGAAACTTCACCCAACCATTTTTTCTTTTATTCGTTCCTGGGAAATAAGTCTGCACTTTCTTATCCGATGAGTTGCATTTGCAGTGAATTCGAGAGTTGCTGTTGCAGAATCACAGTTTCATTGTTTGTGGAACCCCACTTTATCTCCACACAGCCATCATTTTCTTAAAAGTTTACCATTAACAATACTCATTCTGATACAGTTCTTTTAGAGACCATTATATTCGATTTTGAACAATTGTCTGTAGAAAATTGCATGGCGCAAAATATGATAATTTGTTAATTTATGGGGAGTGTGTTTTAGATACCATGGTAATTTGTTGACTAATTGTAAGGTAAAATATCACAATGAATCCCAAGATTGGATGATTACCACGGTTAAAAAGCCATGATAAAAGTATGGTAAAAAAATTGTATGCTAATTGCATGAGGCAGAATATGATAATTTGGTAATTTATGGTGAATGGTTTGTAGATACCATGGTAATTTGTAGGTTAATAGTAAGGTAAATACCACGGTGAATCCCAGGATTGGATGAATAACACGGTTAAAAACTATGGTAAAAGTATGGTAAAAAAACCCACGGTTTTTTGGGACAGGTAATTACCATGGTAATTACCACGGTTTTGTATGGTAATTTGTATGGTAATTACCACGGTAATTTGTATGGTAATTACCACGGTTTTGTATGGTAATTACCACAGTAATTTGTATGGTAATTACCACGGTTTTGTATGGTAATTACCACGGTTTTGTATGGTAATTACCACGGTAATTTGTATGGTAATTACCTGTCCCAAAAAACCGTGGTTTTTTTACCATACTTTTTACCGTGGTTTTTTTTTATAAGGGAAGGCATTGCAATCAGTGTATGGTGATACTCGGCTAATAATGACGCGGTAAATATTGATTATAACCTCGCTGTACAGATAGAGGCGGTCGATGTTACATAATTGTATTGATTTTAGTGTGTACCTGTGTAAGTATATGAAGCTGTATTGATGATGATGAAACAGCTGTGATAGAATAAATAGAGATGGCACGGTTTGAATATAGGGGAGTATCGGCTATAGCCCTCATGAGTTATTTCAATCAGTGTATGGTAACATTGGGTTTTGGGTGTTTATACTTCTTATATTTACAGAACGATATCGATTGAGTTAGGGTATGTAATTATGTAATACGATCGACATATAATAAGAGTTGAAAGGATATACCGTGAAATAAATCATTATTTGAGAACTGCTTTTCGAGATATATATATACGGCTAATATTATTCGATTTATCTCTTACTCCGGAATGGCGAATTTACTGGAAAATACCAGCGAACCTAAAGAATCGTCCGTAAGTATTACGATTTGATTACAACTTACTCACAGATAATACCGATACGTTTTATCATATGACTTTGTCGATATAATGATATACATAGCGAACGGCGTTGTAAATAATCGATTATAACCGATTTGAATATAATGTCTACTCCCTTTTAATATTTCAACTGTATATCTTTTATAGACTAACAACTCTGCGTGGGCTGCAATCGTACGAGAAAATGCGGACGTTTTAGGTAGTTCGGGCTGGCCAAGTTTGGAGAATGCATTTGCCGTAGATGCGGTCGTTGAAACACGGCCCGTTTATAATGACGATGATTGGAATGTGAATATAAGAAGTCCGACAACCATTCTCCTAAATGATTCCCCTTCACTACCGGATATTAAAACACGAAAATGTGTGGAAGAATTAGTCCGTTTATTTCCACCCCGAGTATTATTATCACTGGATAGCAGCTGTAACTGACTATCGTCCGTATAAAGTCATATCGAAACGACTCTGGACTGTGGCCGAAAGAAAGAAGAACACAACTTCGGTTGTTAAAGTTCAAAGTATATATTTATTTATACAAATTAATTTAGTAATGACAGTTTCAAAACGAAAATACAAACTGAGCAATCCTAGTACCCAAACGTCAATTTCATTTCCATAACCCTGTGAAAGAGCTGAGGGTATATCGATGACGAATGCAACGGTACGCCCTGGTGGCGAAATCAACTAATCAAAGGATTTGATCGGTTGTCTTGTATACTTGCGCGGTAAAAGTCTGTTTATTAAGAATTTACGCATCTCAACGGCAGACTCTTCCGCTTCGACGTTTGATAAGTCGTCTTCCTCACGCATCCGTTTCTTAGTCGCCATTACTTTCTGATGAATCGGGTGCTTCCGTAGTTTTCTCCATAACCTTAAATTACGGACGTAGATATTTCGGAACCTTGTCTGTATTCTGGGTAAAAGCCTGCCATATGCCATCTGATGCGCAATTGGTTCTTCCATTCCGTCTTCTTCGTAAACTTCCACAAGATCGTTTATATCGGATTCATGATCATCAATCGCTTTAT
>JAVTVY010021777.1:0-84242 GCA_036873755.1 Hanleya hanleyi
AGAAAATGGCGTATAAAATATCGTTTTTCGACTGCCGGACATTTCGGTCCGGCAGCTAAGTGGATTTTGCCGGTTAAACGGGCAGACCCTACATTCAATAGAAATCAGTATTATAAAATATCTTGTAGGGGCTGCAAATTATCGGACTATTCCAAGTCATGATGATACACCATACAGTTCAATGCATCAAGGCAACACCCCCCCCCCCCCCCCCCACCATCGTGATAAAAAAAACACCGTGACGTTTGCCAAATTTACTTGTTCATTTCACCTTCGAAGATTGTAGGTCAATGCCCACTCGGTCGCGAGCAAAATGACATGATGTCGGACTTATAATTATATAAAGCATAGGGTTATATATAGAGACCCCATATTTCGACACTTCACCCTAATATCATCGCCCACATCCCCAAAAACTTTTGTTTTGCGGGCCTGTGGTCTCACATCAAATTCAACGGCTAATAAAATCAGTGATACAGGCATAAACAGTACATGTCTGTCATAAATAACATCGATGAGACAAGATTCTTACCTTGCAGGCTTGCTGTTCAACATTTTACCGTTCAACATCTAGCAGAAGTGACCGTTTCGCGCGCGCGCAAATGTGTGACGTCAGACGAAGTGTTGTATTACTGCGCACAAAAGAATCCGTCGTCGATGTTTATACGACTTCACAAAACTATTTCTCAACGATGAAATCATACATGTATTTGAATGCTTTTATGCGTATTTTCACATACTTCAGGTCAAGCAGCTAACGAATGAAGTCATAAACACTGCCTAAGGTGGGTTCACGGGAACAGCAACGGATTATTCCGTCAGGGCAATACAACAACGGAATATTCACCTTCATTAACGAATTATTTCCGTTAATAGGATGGATTGATCCGTTGAAACTACCGAACGGATAATACGTTGTTGTAACGGATTATTCCGTCATGAGAATACAGCAACGGAATATTCCGTTGATGTAACGGATGAGTCCGTCAGTGCAATACAACAACGGAAGATTCCCTTACTATAACGTACTATTTCCGTTTATACAACGGATTTATCCGTTAAAACTACCTAACGGATAGCAATACGTTAAATTTTAACGGATTATTATTTTGAGTGTAGGGGTGAACATAGAATTGTACAGTGGTGGACAGGATGTCAGGTACATTCTTGTTTTTGATGGCTGGTGGTGAGAATCGAATAGGTGCTAAATTATTACGTTATGTAGGCAAAATCTCCTAAGCACACATTTCTCAAATTTGATTTTAATATTGAAATCGTTAAATACACTACCAGTATTCATTATTTATTAATTGAAAAATCTTCGTTTTCGTCACAATCATTTCCAATATGTAACTATACGGAATGAGATCCACATTATTTAAAGAATTTATACGGAGGTAGAAAACGAAAATCATATAAAAATCACGTGCTTGGAGTATCTCCAAAAGGTTATCGATTGGCTTTCGGCATGGGGAGACCTGTTTACAATTGCCAGTCTTCCAGTTTTGATCGTGGATATTCTCTGTACTGTCTTCTGTTAGGGAAATGTTGAGAGTTAAACATCCAAATAAGTAACAGTATTTTACGATGCTGTGATTGAAGACCGTGGGGTCGTCAAGAAAGTTTAAACCCACGTGGCACAGGACGAGTGTGACGCAGCGGGAGTTTGCTAAGCGGTAATAATTCGACAAAGCCGATCTCGCCAAGGAAGCGGTCTATTTCTGTTGGGATTTTTTGACATAGTTTAGGCCAAACATAATCCATTGTCTTTGCGAATGGGATTTTATATAATCGTAGGTGTCAATTTCATTATAGCCGAGTTATAACTTATTGTTTTGTCGAACATATTCTCAATCTAACAAAAGACAAAACATGAATTCGCCCAACTTGTCTGACCGTATCATGTCTGACGCGCCGTTCTAAAACAATCCGCGTATGGTACGCGGAGGGTCCGTGGATGATGGTCGGATGATCCGTGGATGATCCGCGGATCATCCGCGTATGGTCCGTGGATGATGGCTGGAGGATCCGCGTATGATCATCCAGCCATCATCCGCAGACCCTACAGCTATCCTACCGGTAGGATCCAGTCACCATCCGTGGACAATCGGGAACTGGAAAGTGGGTGTACTGTATTCGTTCAGATATGTTTGAGCTATTTTCGCGTATTAACTTTTTTTTAAATTTGTATGCTAAAGCAAGGAGTCCTTTCCTCGCCTTTGTACAATATTTTGCAGTAAGGTAGTATGACTACGCCGTTGTGAATTATCTAATCATTTTATTTCTGGTAAAAATCACGAATATTAGTACATAGATATTTGAAGTATATGGGAACATTTAGCGATATTTTCATCCTAGATATGGTGAAATTTATAGCGTTTAGGGGACTTTATGTCAATGGAAATATACAATCCTAGTAGTAAAGCATTATGGATAAATTTCACATGTCCACCACGAGTAGTGTTTAGACATTTGTGGCAGTTTTGACGATTCTTTCCCGTTTTCCTGCCGCATAAAACACGAAACTAATGTATTCTAACTAAAATTGCGAACAGTTTCAGAGAGAAACTTCAGACAAAAAAATGGAGAAATGCACAAATTTGAATGCGGACTGTATAGAATTCTCCTTATACCAGATTCTGTACAGATGACCCCAAAATCAAGAGTTATGAAGAAGTTGTATTTTTGGGAAAAGTACAATGATCATTGTTACGTCTAAACGATAATAGAAAAACGCAACAGAAAGATTTGTGAAGCCGAGAATCAATAATCAACTATTTATTTACAATACTAAAATCATATACAAATTAAGTTAGGTCAATACAGCAAATAAAGGTCAAATAAAATCTTACTGTTCAATGTTATACCGGTATATCTCTCAGAGTCCGTAACAACGTGCTAATCTCTATACAGTCTGTGCCGAAATCGCGTTCCTGTATTTCTGTAGTACAATATCGCTCAGCTGTTGTCCAGTTTTCGTCAGTTCAATCACGTAGATCACAGCCAACAGGAATATATAATCCAGCAGTCAGTTATCTCAGCCAAATGTTAGTCAATAATAATAATGATGATGTTGCACCCACGTAAGTCGTTCGAATCTCCTCCCCGATCACTAAACTTCGAGCAATTTATATTCTATTGGGGCATTCGAGATTATTCTATCAGATCTAGAAATTTCCATCGGTACACCAATGACGTAAGACTTAACCCAGATAAACAAGTGTTTTCTCATTCCAGAAACGTCCATAGTAAACAACTATTTGACAGTCTATATGTGCAGATGGCGCTCAAGTATAACTAACAGTATCATACGGGGTCTGTTGATGAATGTGTAGATGGCGCTGATTAATACAGATCTTTCGTACAGCGGCCATTTGCAATATAGAATCTTCGAGAAAACACGAGACGGGTGACACATAATTCATTCACGATAAATCGGTCACGATTACGAGAAAATTCCAGATCATAACCACAGAACAGAAGGTTAACAAGTCCACCTCAGTTCCACAATTCTAGAACTATCTTCAGTGTCTAACGTTATACTGCAATACCATGACATCATACTCCAAAGTTGACGAGAAGTGCCGAGAATGCAGATGAACTTATGGTTCCATTTTCGATTTGCATACGATGCATCGCACAGAAGACTATCATTTTAAGCTCATTCGAAACTATGATGTCTGAAAGATTTTAGAAAAGGTACATGCCCATCAAAATATAGCAAACCTAAAAAACACACTGACCAATCATGACCGCCAATTGAAATTATCACATTATATTTCCGGGATATCGGTTTAATGATTTTCTGGATATCTCCAGAGCAATTGCGCAGCCAAAATGATTTTCAGATCTTTGCATGGACCATAACAGACCTAAATTATACTCTTCCTAAACGAAATAACGAGCCACTTCTGCTCAATTCATGGTTTATATATCCTGCCAAATGTCACATATCTTGGTTTCGATGATAATCTATTACACGGTGTACAATCGATAGTTAACCTCTAAGAGGAACTCTCCAAATCTTACGAAAGGGTCATCTCCGAGTTGTCCACCAAACTGACGGTAGCTTGTGGTGCCAGGGTAATTCTCCAATAGTTATATTATCATAAACTATACTCAAGCAATATTTATCACAACACAATATTTTTAAGGGGGAAATATGTCCAGAAATTCTGGCTAATCATATTTTCCCAATCCTTGTCTGTCTCTTTGGGGAATTTCTTCCAAATGGTCTGCAGTACGGTCATGAAAATTCACCAACTTGTTAACCTGGACTTGGGGAAGATTTCGAAAGAAGGAATGTGAACAAAATACTTTTAAATTTCCATTATTTTGTACCTAATTCTAGTCATTTAAACTGCTAATCCATGATTTACACATTCCTGTTAATCCTTTAACATTGAAGCTATGCCGATAACACTGACAGTTGGTTCATTCACAAAGACTCTTTCCTATCTCGTTAACCTAAGAAATAATTCAATCAATGATAACTAGAACTATTTTAGGAAATTGTCACAATTATCATAAATGTCAACCCTGAAGTCTTTTCTTGGAATAGTAGGATAACTTGATCCATAGTTATCATATTTACACCAGTTACACAAAGTTACCAAACCCGCCCTACAATGTAGGTTAAAGAGACTGAAGAGAGAGCGGGTGAACAAACCACTTTCTCGATGCAACTACTGGTGAACTTGAAATCGGTGCGAGATGGGGGGACTGGGCTTAACCATATATAAGGGGGTACCAGCATCCCCCCGACTGGACATTTTCCCCATTTGAACATTTTCATTGTCCTATAATTTTGAAAACAAAAGGCTTGGCAAAAAATATTCATAGCACAATGTTGAAGATTATTTTTTGTCCCCGACGACTAAAGGGCTACTATAGTATTGGGGTCAGTCCGTTCGTCTGTCCGTTCGTGCGTGCGTCCGTCTTCGTTTCCGGACAATAATTTCTGAAAAACTTAACAGATTTTTTCATATTTGGTATGTGAGTACCTCGCCTCAAGATCTCGCTTGGGATTGTTTTCCACGCCAATCCACCTAAAGGTGAGGCCACCTGGCGGCCAAGGTAAAATTTTTGTCCCAAGCAATAACTCTTGAAAAGCTGAACGGATTCTTTCCAAAAATGGTATGTGAGTACCTCGCCTCAAGAACCTGCTTGAGATTGTTTTTCACACGGATCCGCCTATAGATGGCGCCTCCTGGGGGCCAAGTTAAAATTTTGTTTCCGAACAATAACTTTAAAAAAATTCTTTTCAAATTCGGTATGAGGGTACCTCGTCTCATGATCTCGCTTGGGCTTGTTTTTTTTTCACGCCGATCTACTGATAGGTGGTGATAAGTTTCTGGACAATAGCTTGTGAAAAGTTGAACGGATTCTTTCCAGATTTTGGTATGTGGGAGTCTTGCCACAAGATCTCGATGGAATTGTTTTTCATGCCGATCCACCTGTAGGTGACGCCGTCTGTGGACCAAGTCAAAATTTTGTTTCCGGACAATACCTTCTGAAAATCTGGCTGGATTAGGACAAATTTGGTAATTGTTGGTACCCTGTCACTCGATCTCACTTGGGATTGCTCTCCATGCCCGGCACTAAATGTTACGGTTCCAAGTCAGATCAACTTTTTCAACGTCTGGAGACTTCAACCGCTCGGGTTTTCATTTAATTTTCTTTCATGTACCGGTACTATAAATGTCACTGATTAATATATATCAAACATTAGGCTGAGCCGAGACTCCACCCTTGTCAGCAATGTGTTAACCATGGGGGTGTGCAGGTGTGACTCGCAAACCTGGATGCCTATTTTCATGCTCCATAAATCTGTCAAATTTAATGGAGAAGAGATATACCCATGCAGATACCCCACTCCTGGCTGATATTCTGGTGTCGGATATTGTAAATAACCCAGGATCAAGAAAATTTATCCCCCTCCCCCACACACATATCCCGATTATTTGATTTATTGTTTTGCCAGATTTCTTCCACAGCATGAGAATAAAATAAATGATTTAATTAATGTTTACAGTGCCTTTCAACAGATTGAGTGGTCAGCTTCTTTGAGGCAAACGCAATGGTCATGTTTATTGGTTGTCAAAGTCAAATGGCCATTAAGCTGAAGTAACAAAAGATGAACGTTAATATGAAGATGACACTTTGTTCATACATAACAAACTATGATGATATTTAATTAGGTCATGTAATTAAGGTGTTTAAGTGAATTCAGATTGTCTTCATTTGGTTTATTTAATTATGGTTCATTTACACTGTTGAATCACCTTGAAACTTTTCATGGAAGTTTGTAATACTATACATTGGGAATATGGTAGCGATAGTTTACCACATCTGATGTGAGAACCGTATCGTAAATAGACTTATGGAGGATTTCAGAGAACAATGGCTTCTTTCAGTATAGAGCATGGATTATACTGGCCAGGTTGATTATCTGGATCAGAGCGAGCATCTAAGATTTTGTAGATATCTCATCACATTTCTCTTGTTCTACAGCTGGAAGATTGAGATGAAGAAAAACCGAAATAAAAGACTTTGCAAATGCATGTTCTCTTTCATGTGGATGAATGCTTGCATCACGATTTTTTCAGAAAACCTCAAGACGGCTGGATGATGCAGGTCCTTCAGATATGGAACAGGGGAACACCTCCAACTGTTGCAATAACAGAATCTTTAGTATTTGAGCTTAGGAAAGTATGGCATGGACTTATTCTCAATCAGATACATAGACTTGATCCCATATTTGGTCCATGCACTGGCTACAATCAACACCGGACTCCTATGCTTTTGATGCTAAAGCAAGTGATGCTAAAGGTCACATACCGTACAGACATCCAAGCCAAGCCAACACGCGTCAAATCTCATTCAGCTACCATGATAGATCATATTTTCACAAATTTTGACGAAAACGATCGTTGCTCTGGCATTCTCCTCTCTGACATTTCGGACCATTTTCCGGTTTTCTACATCAATGGATGTTCTCCCACTTTCTCTACTGCTGCAAAAACTATAAAATACCGCTTGACTAACGCACCCCAACAATCTCTTTTCAAAGACAAACTTGAGAATGCAAACTGGACACCAATTACAGAAGAATGCACAAATGTAGATGACGCCTTGACGATCTTCCTCGACAAACTAACTCCTATCTATGACGAATGCTTTCCGACCCTAACCAAAACTATAAATACACGAAAAATATACAAGCCATGGATAACTCACGGTATTATCAGCTCTATTCATGAAAAAAATAAGTTATACAGAAAACATATTACAAATAAAAGTGCCGAAACCTCAACACATTACAAATTATATAGAAATAAACTCAATCATACCCTAAGGATTGCTAAGAAAAAATACTATGAAGAAAAATTTAATGAGCACAATAATAATATCAAGAAAACATGGAACACTATTAACGAACTCATGACACGGAAAAAACGCAGTTCCCTCCCAAATAATTTTGTCATCAACGGACAAGAAACTTCTAACTCATCAGTGATAGCCAACCACTGTAATGACTGTTTTTGTACTATCGCCTCTGTACTATCGCCTTCCTCGGGCCTAAATTCCCCCACAGCTTTGTTCTATCCCTTACTACTCCGGACGAAATAATACAAGTAATTGCTGGCTTAAGAAGTGGCTCAGCTGGCAGAGACGGCATCCGTTTGTCACTCCTTGAACCCATCTCTAGTCGCATAGCTACACCTTTATCACACCTTGTTAATTTATCATTCAAGCTAAGAGAAATTCCCAATGTATTGAAGATGGCTAAAGTCACACCTGTGTTCAAATCTGGTGATAAAAATTTAACTAGCAACTATAGACCTATATCGGTACTGCCCTGCCTTAGTAAAATCTTTGAGAAACTTGTTGCTGTCAGAATGACCTCATTCTTGGATGCTCACAATGTCATCTGTCCGAACCAATTTGGCTTCCGGACTAACCATTCCACATGTGACGCAGTACGTTCGCTCTATGACAAATTAATTAAAGCAAAAGAAGAGAGAAATTCAGTGTTGCACTATTCCTTGATTTATCTAAGGCGTTTGACACGGTTAATCACGAAATTCTTCTTTCCAAACTCTCACACTATGGATTTAACGGAACAGCCAATGACTACTAAGTAGCTACTTGTCTGATCGGTGCCAATGTATATCTTATAATAATACTTTCCCCTCATATAACGCCATAACATGCGGTGTTCCACAGGGCTCTATCTTGGGTCCTCTCCTTTTTTTGATTTACATTAATGACATTCATAACGCATCTGACTTACTAGATATTCTCATTTTCGCTGATGACACTAGTGCTGTTTATTCTGACTATAATCACGAACACCTATTCGAAAACATGTCCAATGAACTCGCAAAACTTCACGACTGTTTCTCGTGCAATTTACTATCCTTAAACATAAAAAAAACACAGTATATGATCTTAAAACCAAACCGGTGCGCCACACATATCACATCTAAGCTTACCCTCGACGGCATTGAACTCGAATGCGTTACAACCTTTAAATTTCTAGGAATCCTGTTCAACGATAAACTAATCTGGCATTCACACATTGGTTCTTTATGCTCAAAATTATCCAGAAATATTGGCATTATCAATAATATTAAGCATTGTATCAATCGGAAGACATTAATTATGTTATACTACTCTTTATTCTATTCCTATATCGCATACTGTAACATGGTCTGGGCCAATACATATTCAACACATCTTCAACCATTAGTTATCTTACAAAAGCGGCTTATTCGCATCATTTCTTTCAGTTCACGATACGCCCATACTGAAAATCTATTTGCAGAACTGAGCATCCTCTCGTTACCTAAAGTAAATGACTACCTAGTTCTTAATTTTGCACACAAAGTATTCTATCATTCGGTTTTTCTTCCATCCAGCACACAAAATTACTTCACCAAACTATCAACTGGACATCATTACCCCACCAGGCATGTGAACTTGAATCTGTATAGACCCTTTTACAAGTCACAACTTTCTTTCTACTCTACTAAAACAAAAGGACCACGCATTTGGAATTCTCTTCCATCCAATTTGAAATCCTGTCCCTCGAAATCAATATTCAAATCTCGCTTAAAGTCTTTTTTGTTGGCACGCTAACTTAACTACCTGCCGCCCGTATCATAAAGTCTGCCTCTGCGTCAATTTTTGGTACTCCATCTTTATTCTGTTCATGACTTCATGATGCTGTATCTCAGTACGTTATGTATATACGCTTTGTAAGTTACAAACTCGTGTATTAGCGTATATTCATTTCTCTGGCTCTTAAATAACTCCTGTATATAATCCTCGACTGCTACTTTTGAGGCTATATATATATGTATGTTTTATTCACCGCCTCTAAGCTCAAAAGACCCTATTTAGCATCTACATGTCATTATACTTCTTACTTATTCTTACCATTTATGCCGTTTTACATATGTATATATTCACGTACTCATTCGGGATAGATCAAGCCCTCTGGGGTTTTATTCCCGCCACATATGCGGCCATCAACTCTATAAGATATCACTATTCTTATACTATACTGCTGTACATATATGGTGAATAAACTCAATTATATAGCTGAAATATTGCTGAATGCGACGTTAAACCCTAATTCTCTCTCTCTCTCACTCAATTCAATTCAATTCAATCCCATGGGATTTCTCGACTCTCTATACTACAGTCCCTCATCAGGACCTTATTGACCGTCTAAGTTCATTAATAGTATCTGTGTTCAAGAAAACTGATCGTAGATATATTAATGTCGGAAGCCATAAAGCATCCTTTAGCTCTACTACATACATGAGATATCATTCATGGGATGTTTCGTTGTTTATAGAGTTGCTTGAATTTCTCATTAAAAATATCTATGTGAAATTTGGCAACACAATATATCAGCAGCATATAGGTATTCCAATGGGTACTAATTGTGTACCCCTGTTGGCTGACCTGTATCTGTTCTGTTATGAATATGACTATATGCAGGCGCTTTCAAAAACCGATCCATTCAAAGCCCTTCCTTCTCATTCACCAAACGCTATATAGACGATCTTCTCGCTGTGGATAATCGCTATATAAATGACGCAGTGAAGGATATATATCCACCTTCACTGGATTTGAAGGAAAAAACAGATAGCCCTACAGGCACGTCATATTTAGATCTATATCTCTACAAAAAATGAAGCGGGCATTCTCTCTCGTCGATTTTATGACAAAAGAGATGATTACAATTTCGACATCGTAAACTATCCCTTTCTGGACAGTAATATTCCAGTTGGACCTGCATATGGCGTATACATATCTCGCCTAGTAGCATTTGCTAGATCCTGTGTTAATTGTGACGATTTCAATCAACGTCACAAAACATTGTTGCAGAAACTTATAAAACAGGGCTATTCCTCCAAGCGCCTCCACTCAAAGTTTCTCAAATTTGATAGCTGATAGCAAAATACGAACGTAGCGTGGCAAGACATCTATGGCGTTACGTTTCGTAACTTGTGTCTAATTCCGCTTAACCCGGGGCTAGGGGGCGTATGAACCCATGTACTTCAAGATCCTCATGGTACTCATATGAACAGTCACAATCAAAGCGTGACTGAGATACATCATTCTTTAGATAACGACTTTAGAACGATTATTATGGATTAAGAATACTGATCAGCGATACGGATTTTATGTTTTTGGAACATCATGATGTCTTGTCGGCATCATTGAAAACTGTTGACCGCTTCTCTCTTGCAGGAATCTAGCCTATGTTTATGTATACTATGATTGTCTTTTTTGAATTTGGTGCTAATACTGTTATATGGATATGGAATAGGTCTTTGGATTATGGACGCGGATATTCTTTAATGGACGACGGCTGAATTATGAATGACGGACTAGACGCTTGTATTGAAGATTTAAACCCCTTATTTTTTTAATAGATAAATATATTTGATAATCATTATAGATTGGTAATAATCGATTATAGAATTGACAGGTGATCGGTTTCAGTGCATAGTACACAGCATATATTCATCGAAGGTAACTTAACTAACGCTGAAATATACCCTAATGAAAAGTACCATAATTCTGACTAAAACACCATGGTAAAGCTATGGTAATACCATGGTAACCATGATAAAGCCATGGTGTTTTGGCCACTACCATGGTACTTTTGTATGAGGGTAATGTAAAACGATAGTATTGAAGAGCGGGTGGTTCATTTGAATCTGAAATACATTTGTTTGGATTACCTGGACGCGTTTACTGGTTACTGTATTGAAAACGATAGCGAAAATCGAGGGAAAATTTCTCTTCGTTGTTGTCCTGAAACCTTTGGTCTGTCATTTGTTAGTCCACATTTTGTACTAATTTTCTCCCCACTATTGCAATGATCCTATCCTAGAATAGTCATTGGACTGACCCAATATCAATTCTCGAAAATGTCATCGAAGATGTTGTGATGGGAATAATGTAGCATGCTTATATTCACACAGATTTCCCCCACAATAAATCAATAACGATCATACGTGATGAGACTGTGTCTGGAGATAAAATCTTTTCGCCGCTACTCCGCATGACAGTCTATTAATGTCTATTTAGATCTGACTTACGCAGGCTCTGTTGTCTTTGTTCTCCATGAATACGTGATTTTCTCCATTTTCTGACAAGATCTTTACTCGGATAGGTCGCCCAACCACAGAGCGAGATGTCATACTGCCGATGAGTAACATCGCAAACTCTTCTTCCATCATTGAAGCCTTTATTGGTTGGATCGAGAATCTGGCATCATATACACACATAGGATTTTATCGAAGGCACGTCTGTCCAAAGAATATCGGCTGTGATACTTTTAGAATCTTCATATCTACTCATTTGTACTGCATACTGCTTGTACACAATTTAAGGATACGTTACCACCCTGAGGGTGAAAATTTGTCATTTTTTTGTTATTTCATTATTTGAATATTCAGTATTGGGGTCAGTGTTTGGTGAAAAAATGAAATCAAAATTCCAATAATAAGTGACTCAATTTCAGGTTTGAAAAATTTGTTCCTAAAATATGTGGAGCATAAATTGAAAAGATTACGTACCCCGCTCGTAACAGATTAACCTTTCGTGTAACTGTGTATTGTGAGGCGTTATATTGTGAGGCGTTAATGACCTCACGAGTGTGTATTGTGCTCTAATTGAGTGCAGGAAATAATTCTATGCCATATTAATAAAGAGAAGAGCGGCCTGGGCTTTGCTCAGACACCCACCGTGCGGCGATCAGCACAGGTGTGAAAAATTTTCAGTCAAACAAGTTTTAGCAAGTTTTTTTAAGTTGAAATTGGATTTAAACCATTATAATGAATACTTTATGTACAAAAGATATCTGGAATAACTATGTTGGTGACTAGGTTCTATATGGCAGGTTGCAAAATGTATTTTGTAACAGAATTCATGAGAAATATTAGAATTATTCCTTCAAATGTATAGTCCGACGTTTTTTGACCGATTTCTAGAATTTCCTTTTGAATTTAATAGAATTTCCAAAATTTAAGTTTTCAACTATTATTCATACTACGCTTGTGAAATTTGGCATGGATGTTATTTACATGTTTATTTGGGTAGAAAGTTAAAAAACTAGTTCTAGTTATCTTTGAGCAGAGTATATCATGAAATTTGAAATATGTTAAACGCGAAAATTCAATCGAAAAATGGAGGCTATTGTTTTCATTTCATTGTTTCAAATATTGAATATTTTCTACTCGGTAGTAGCAACGGTTAAGTAAATTACATATGTAAACTCCTCAGAACACATAAAATATATACATTATTATATTATGTTGGATATTTATTGCTACAGAAGACAAATTATCAAGGAGTGTACAAAATCGCCTCAGGGGGGTTACGTATCCTTAAGTGGGAACCGTGTGACAGTTTTTCTAATCAAAACGTTTATATTACTAGTGCCAGTGTGTCAGACAATCCGATTGTCTAATAGAATAATTACAAGAGTCTAGTCCGTAATCCATAATTCAGCCGTCGTCCATTAGAGAATATCCGCGTTCATAATCCAAAGACCTATTCCATATTCCACACTATCTATCGAAATCACACACTCGATATTCAAAGCTTTGACAACGTCCATCCATATGGTGGGTGGACACGCTGTTACTTATTCGGGCTGCCTGCATCTGTCTATAGGAGTAGCACCATTCAATAAAAAAAACTAGGTCATCAGAGAATATCGGCTGGTGGCTATGCATTTCGGTAAAGCATCACCCGTTTGTATCGTTTTTTAGTATTTTTTATTCAGTAGCATGCTGTACACAAGAATCAGATATAATACACTTGACATTGCATATAATTCTCGTTAAATATGTTTTGATACAATCGAATAGTGTGATAGACAATCCTCTTTAGTAAGTAATCTATTTCCTGGGTTTGCCAATCTATATGGAGCGATATGCAAGAGTTGGGAAAAATTGACGACGTCCGGGGACTAAAAAGCAACCAAATGACTCCGCAAGAAAGCATCCCTCGGCACCTAACATTCAGACCCGAGAATACGGTGGCTTCTCGGACGTAGCCTTAGTATTTCAGCTGCGCTTTTATTGCAGTTGTTCATGTGGAGATTATGAAGTATCCACACGGCGCTAAGCACCGGCTTAAGCGGAATTAGATACGCTAGCTCGGGGGCTGTGATGACAGTTCAGCTCAAATAACTCATCTGATGTTAATGGATTAGCATCGGGGACGTCTGATGGAGTAAACGCCTCAACATGGAGTAACCTGGAAAATGCAAGAATACCGAGAGAAACTAACCTGTAATGCCCGACGTCGTACGGCTTAAATTTCCCACCAAATAAATAAACCTACATATATTTGTCGAGTGGCATGTACAGAGGGTGGCCTCGGGAACTAACAGCCCATCAGCAGAATCCTGCCATATACAGGTAATAAATTGGAGCGATATGCAAGAGGTGGGAAAAATTGATGACGTCTGGCGACTAAAAAACAACCATATGACTCTACAGGAAAGCAGCATCTCGGCACCTAACATTCAGACCCGAGAATACGGGACCAACATTATATCGGAGACCTTTCTATTGAAGACCAATTGGTGTTAAATAGTTCCGTTTTCATGTTACAACCCGCAATATATTTATCTAATAGGTAATTTACGCTGTATACAATTTTTTAGTCCAAGAAAATCAGGATTTGTACCCAGACATCTGGTTTTATGGATATTTCTTTACTAAAATGATAATGTGGTTTTCTAGTAAACACATTTTTTTGGTAGGCCAAATAAAATTTTGTCAGGAGTGTTCTTGCCAGATATTGTTCACACACCAACACTGTCAAAAGATGAATTGTGGTTTCCTCTTTTAGTACACAGAAAGTAATTTACTGCCCCCCCCCCCCCAACTCATATCCAAGAAGTACATTTGTGGTCCGACATCTATGAAACACTCTGAACTGGAGATATTGAAGTTGTATATTACTTGTTGTTTTGGGGGTATCACTTGTTTGTATCGTCAAGGCGCGTTGATAAGCTTACCTGTAAAACAGAAAAAACGATTTTCCTGGAATAATTTACAGTACAGTAATTCCACATTCATATTCATTTCCCTTTTTATAATATCTTCTTCAAAAATTTACATTGAGTTTCGGGTGTCTACCAATCTCGCAAATATCACACCATAACCGACTGTGTTTTCAATGAGCAGACTGCATCTACAACCACTTTACTACCAGGACAACCGAGTGCAATACTGAATCTGAATATTTTGCTTAGCATAATACAATGTACCACATTAAGGAGCACATCTGAAAGCCACATCCTTCTGAAAATCCGGCATATACTATGTCGAGAGAAACGATCACGTCTACGGTCTATTTGCATAATTTGCTTCTGATCATTACCGGCAACACGGTCACAATGTACCGGATTGTGAACCAAGCTAGCTAGCATAGCATCGAGAAAGTGGTAATTTTACTACGCGGTTATCCTTTGTGAAAATAAATTGTTCTGTAATGAAAAGCTGCATGCAGCGCATTGATAACAGAGAAACAATATCTGCCGGTTGATATTTTCTTCCGGGAGCTTTATACAGACTATGTGACATGACTTCTGATCACGGACATTGATAGCCGATATGTTTCAGAAAATACGTTCGACCTGTCAAAAGTAATCTGTCAGAAATGTACTTATTGGCTGTTTGGTCAATACGTGTCATTCTACAAAACTTGTGTCTATAACAGCTTGTTAACTGTGCATTTATTGAGTGTTTTAGTTGTCAGAAAAGTTGTCAAAGTTTACCATATTTTTTTCAACCTTTCATTATAATCTTTGTTGATAATCAAGTTGAATAGTGCAATAGAATAGAAATAACAGTAGAATAATAATAAAATAACCATTGAGCACGCCTATGAAAAAAATTATTTCTTAATTTCTTAATAGTTTCAACGCAGATACTTGGTATTTCTATATCTCATGACAAATTTTTTTTCTTTATCACATAAATCACTAGTATTCCATGTCATATAGCCGTGTTATATATATCGTATCTGTTACACCCAGGATCTGGAAAATATAGAATTGCCCCATGAAATAAACACGAACACTCGCTTCAGTTCAGAACTTCCGACAAAGCTTCTTATTTATTCAATAAATGCACTCTGGCAGTACTGTGGTCTTCGCATTTACTTTATCCGAATTTACTCTGGTTATTCCTATAAAAAACTTCTCAATAAATGTCTTTGAAACAGTAATGCGCGCAATTTTGCTAATACTGACAAAACATTATGACTGGCTCTTAAGGACTATAACCCTCATCGACTGCACCACATATCAAAACTGCTATACGACATGTTACAGATTTCACCGTTAACACCGTCAAATTTACTCCAGCAACCTGGAAAATATAGAATTGCCCCATGAAATAAACACGAACACTCGCGTCAGTTCAGAACTTCCGACAAAGCGAGGTCACCAGCAAGGTCACCGGGGCGAACTCTAAATGACGTCACTTAAATCTATTACGGACACGGACTTTCCCCAATGTATCACATCAGTTGACTAGCATACAGTTGACTAGAATACAATTGACTAGAATAAACAGATCATTAGAATAAAATGAAAAATATGGGGGGTCCATTATCTATCAGGTTACACTCTCCCCCACCGGAATAAATGTCGTCTCGACATTTCAAGAACATAATAAAATGTCTTATTTCCCACGAGTGTCTACACGAGTTACTGTTCACATATCTTGTGTCCTGTCCAGATGCCACGGATTAATCCGGTTCACGAACTAAAAGTTCTACATGGGTGATCAAGCCACACAGTCCTTTCAAGATGTTCGTCACTGTACTCTCACAGTTCACTTTGTCTGGTGGACAACAGAATTTGGGTTAAACCCTCACAACAGTAATACTCCAAAAGTGTTCACTCGAAAATAGAAAACTCTTACTACAATGCCAGGAGTCCACATAGCTCTTTCACTAAAGACTCACAGCTGCATGTTAAAGTTAATTTACAGTCAATACAGTCCATTTGCGGTTCACTCGGGGTAGTATCACACCCACACTAGGCGTGGTCGGTAGAGTTTACCCATATCATGATATCCAACATGATTTCCACAGATGTTTGAGTTCACTTCAAACACATACTCCGATGCCTTCCCTGGGGTATCATAAGTCAGTCTCCTTGGGGGCCGGCGAACTCGCGTCGGGTGCCTCTGTTCAACACCAGGAGGTTCAACGATATCTGTTGATGCATCAGAATGGTCATCTTCTTGACATTCCGGCACCGATCCAGATACATCTGGTAACACTTCATTCTGACACTGCTGCACTGTTTCCATCGGTTGGAATTCAGGTACTTCAGGATTCAGCTGATGAGGTGTACGTACTGGAGACTGCGGACGCACCTGAGACTGTGGACATACGCGAGAAGGCGTCTCTCGAGGAACCATCACGAAGAGATCCTGGTCATCACCATCTGAACTTGTCGATTCCGGGTCGGAGATAGGTGGTCTACGTTTTGGATCACAGCCTGTCTGACGAGACTTGACGTTTCTCCTTTTCGTTGGCGGAGGCCTGGACACTGGAAGACCATCACAGGGGAAAGTAGGTTTCGATGGAGCACTCGCAGGGGTCCACACCCGTCTTCTGCCTCAACTTCATACACAGGTGAGTCTTTCCCCATGCGACGGACAACACGATGTACCGTCTGTTCCCAAAACGATCGTAACTTCCCAGTCCCTCCTCTAGGTGTCAAATTTCGTACCAGAATACGATCTCCAGGTAGAAGAGTGGTGGCATGAACCCTTTTGTCATAAAGGGCCTTGGATTTGACAGATTTCTTATCTGCTCTCTCATTAGCAATAGTATATGCCTCATGCATGCATCTGCGCCACTTCTCAACATAATCCTTATGACTGATCTGGTTTGGTTTAGGATTGACGCCGAATAGCAAGTCAACAGGGAGCCTCGGCGATCGCCCGTACATCAGAAAGAAAGGAGAGAATCCGGTACTTTCCTGTTGAGTACAGTTATATGCATGAACCACCTTGCTTGGATGATCCTTCCAGTTGGATTTCTCCTGTTCGGTGAGCGTCTTCAACATGTTGATGAGCGTTCTGTTGAAGCGCTCAACCTGTCCATTCCCCTGAGGATGGTATGGGGTTGTGCGACTGTGTGCTATATTGTAATATTTCTCAAGTCGGTGGAAGAACTGGTTTTCAAACTCCTTCCCCTGGTCATGGTGGAGACGGGTAGGAAAACCGAAGCGGAGGACAAAATCATTGAACACCTTATCTGCTGCTGCTCTCTCATATTTTGTTATTGTTGCATATGCCTGCGCAAAGCGCGTGAAATGGTCTACTACCACCAAAATGTATTCGTACCCACCGCTACACTTATCAATGTGCATAAAGTCAATGGACACCAACTGCATGGGCGCTGTGGTATTGATGGGTTCTAATGGTGCTCTAGTGGATACATGGGGTTTCTTATCTTTGATGCACCCACACTTCTTTGTGACGTACTCCTCAATGTCATTATACATGTGCGGCCAGAAGAAACGTTCCCTAGCTAAATGCGTGACTCTCTCGACACCGAGGTGGCCCATTTCATTGTGCAGTTCCTGCAAAACGACACCACGATACTTCTGGGGTAACAATAACTGTTCACGCACTTGACCACCTGGCAACACAGTTTTCCTGAACATGACCCTGTCCTTTGTGGTGAACTTTTCCCACTGTCGATTAAGACTAGGGTGCAACTTGTCAGATCGCTTAGGTCGTCGACCTGCTTTGAACAATTTACAGAGTTTGCCTATCTCGGGATCTTGCTCCTGGCTCACTCTTAACTCCTCTTGAGTAAATGGAGTCACAACAGACTGTCCTTCGGTGCTATCTTGAGGTAGACTAGCCGGGTTACTAGTTATTGCTGACACCCATACCGTTTCACTCTCTTGCTGAGCATGAATAGCAGTCATGGTGGCACTGATGGCTTCCTGTGAAATTTCCTCAGTACAGTCTTGGAGAAGCTTGTCAACATCAAGGCCGTCGGCATCACCATTTGATTTGCCGGGACTATACTTAATCACAAATTTGAAATCGGATAATTCCGCAATCCATCTGAGCCTGGTAGCGTCGAGCCTTGCCGAAGACAACACATACGTTAATGGATTGTTATCCGTTAGAACAGTGAATGGTGGGCAGTAGTAGAGGTAATCTCGAAATCGATCTGTTATTGCCCACTTAAGAGCTAAAAACTCTAATTTTCCCGAGTGTAGATGATAGTTTTTTTCAGCTCCAGTCAGGGTCCGTGATGCATAGGCCTTTGGCGTTCTATCTCCCATATAGAAGCTGGGCTCCATCACTGCAGCTGTAGGTGAGTCAATTGGGCCAGTATGAGCTATACATTTCAGAGCAATAGATGAACGACTGGGAACCGTGACTTGGTTATGTCGAACCCTAATGTTGCATATTTCACCAGTTCCCGCCCCTTGAACCAGTTTCACAGCCGCCTTGGCCTTGTTTCGTTCAACTCCTGTGATAGACGAAACTATATCTTCTGAAGCAGCCTTCAATCCATTGACATTGGACTGGGCGTCATCAAACTCAAACAGGTAACGCTCTATGACATTATAGCCAATGATAATGTGGGTCATACCTTCTACACTGGTAACTAGAATCGGAACCTTCAGTTCTCTCTGGTTATTACCTGTAACTGTCTTAAATGTCACCTCAACCCAACCCTCGAATGGAATATTGGAACCATTCGCAGCCACAATGGACAGATCCCCATTACCTAGTAGCTCAGATATGGGCTTTAACTCTTAAGTCAGGTAAGTTATCATTTAACCACCACTGAGGCATTATGCAAACCTGGGCGCCAGTGTCCCATAATACATCTACCTGGACACCCTCAATTTCACAACTCATGACACACTGATTACCTACCAGTTTTGTGAGTTTATTTCGGTCTTTCGGCGACAGTTCACAGACCGTACCTTTCAATGAGTTAATGTCTGCACTAGTTTTGTTGTCTTGGGCTGTCTCAATGTTATGGATGGCTGAACAAATCTGCTTGTGTTCAGCCCAGTGACTTTGCTGACATTCTTTTGAACAATATGTGGCAACATGGCATTTAGAACAGTTCAAAATCTTAACTTTATTTGAAAATTGTCTGCATACTAAACACATATCACCAAGCGCCTCACTACTACTGGCCACTGCTTGCGCCTCAGCAGCGGCCGTCTCTAGTTTTCCTGGTTGCGAAACTGTTGTTTCAGCCGGCAGCCTTTTTTGAAATGCGACGAACTTCCGCAGCTGAAACAGTGAGTGCAGGTCGATCCTGTTCCCTGTTGTCGACATGTGGGACATCCACTTCTTCTTCGCGGTCTTCCAGCATTAAAAGTCGATGCAGGTACTGGCGACGACGGCACAGTCTCACGTTCCAACTTAAGACTGGCAATTTCAGCTCTCAGCTCCCGCAGCTCCTGTGTCCAGGGCGGGTCACGTTTTGGCTTCTTTGCGCTTTCTATACTACTGTCTGGTTCGGAATCGCTAGGATAGGCAGTGGCAGCATTCACCTTCGGGCGTGGCCGTGTACCTAGTTTTTGCTGTCGTTCTGTTTCCAGAGCCACGATTTCAGACAATTTCTGAAGAATATCTTCATCTGCTATGTCCAAATTCTTCAGAACATCACGCATTTCCTGTCGAACTACATCACTACGGAGGCCAGCTTGGACAGCATGAAGAAACATACCCTGTACAAGAGATGGGTCGTAATGTACATTCCAGTCATTCTCCTGTGATGCAAAGAGTATTTTCTGCTTCAAATCCATCAGGTTTATAACGAAGTCGGAAGGTTTTTCATTTACCTTCTGAACGGTAGACCCTAACTTCTGGTACAAGTCCGTTGCAGACCATTCATTATAATGTGAGCGAATCAGTGTTCTGATGGATGCCAAACTTGTCTCTGGACAAATCTGAAGATAGCGTTTCAGAGGTAACCCTGGTACCATGGCCTTGACAACAGCGTCCACAACCTCTTGCTCAGAATACTGCTGTGCAAGGCCAGCTTCCATTTGCCAGATTAGACTAACGTAAGATATGCAGTTTTCCTTCTCAGGGGCCATTATTTGTCCAGATGTGTTCTGTGAATTTTGTGAATTATCCAGTTCTGTGCCCATTGTTGTCATTTCACCACTACTGTTTCCTGCCATTTGTTGGCGTTGGGCTCTTTCTAATTTGTCACTGCGTTCAAAGTATGACATAAGGGACAGTAGGCTAGCTAACCCTCCATCTTCTTTTGTGGCTTCTTTCACAAGGAATATGTCAATTGCTTTCACCAACAGTGCTCTCCCCTACCTAGCGGTGTAATCTCCTGGAACACCTAAATGTCTCAAAACACCGACTAAGCTATCTGGGCTTAACGAATAAATTCGTTCCTTCACTGTCAGTTCAACTTCGACCACAGACATGTTCTCCAAATTTGTCTGGCTTTGGCCGACCTCTATAGTTCCTTTCTCTGCAGTATTCATGTTTGGGGATCCTGGCAAAGCTCGCCAAATGTTACACCCAGGATCTGGAAAATATAGAATTGCCCCATGAAATAAACACGAACACTCGCTTCAGTTCAGAACTTCCGACAAAGCTTCTTATTTATTCAATAAATGCACTCTGGCAGTACTGTGGTCTTCGCATTTACTTTATCCGAATTTACTCTGGTTATTCCTATAAAAAACTTCTCAATAAATGTCTTTGAAACAGTAATGCGCGCAATTTTGCTAATACTGACAAAACATTATGACTGGCTCTTAAGGACTATAACCCTCATCGACTGCACCACATATCAAAACTGCTATACGACATGTTACAGATTTCACCGTTAACACCGTCAAATTTACTCCAGCAACCTGGAAAATATAGAATTGCCCCATGAAATAAACACGAACACTCGCGTCAGTTCAGAACTTCCGACAAAGCGAGGTCACCAGCAAGGTCACCGGGGCGAACTCTAAATGACGTCACTTAAATCTATTACGGACACGGATTTCCCAAATGTATCACATCAGTTGACTAGCATACAGTTGACTAGAATACAATTGACTAGAATAAACAGATCATTAGAATGAAATGAAAAATATGGGGGGTCCATTATCTATCAGGTTACATATCCCCCAGGATACGATACATGCAATGTTTCTTCGTTGATCGATTTGCTTGAATTTATCATTAATAATATCTATATTTCAAATTTGACAGCAGTTGTGCCTTCCTCTTGTCAGACGTATATTATCTCTTGTGAATATGACTTTTAAGAGTGATCAGGAAATTATAATTTCAAAGCCCGTTCCTTCGCATTCACCAAACGCTACATGAGCGATTTTCTTGATTGGATAATCCACAAATAGATGTGAAGGTTATGTATCCACCGTCACTGAATTTGAAGCCAACGACCGATACTCCAATGTAGGCCACCCACTCCTGGACAGTAACATTTCAGAAGGAACTGCAGCATATACATATCTCGACTAGCAGCATTTGACAGATCCTGGGGAAAATCTGACGACTTTAATAAAGAAAAACATTATTTCAGAAACTGGTTCGATAAAGCTACACCACTAAGTGTCTCCGCTCAGTGTACCGAATTTGGGGATCAATACCACACACCATACCGCACGCTGCGTTGTGCAACTTGTGTTTAATTCCGCCTTAGATAAACAGCGACCATTAGCCACAATTTACAGATACACCCCACAAAACGCATTGGAAATCCATTTATATAAAAGAATACGACTGGGTGACAAGGATTTATATAGGAAAATCATGTCTTGTCATCATCAACAACTGTTGACCGCTTCTCTGTTTTATCTTATAACTGCATGGGGTTTGGTGCTAGTAGTGTCTTATGGAGAAGCTATTTTCAGTATGGACGCGGATATGTTAATCAGCCTCTGTCTGTCCTTGTTCAGCTGCTAACTCAAAGGAGCTTTTTTGTCGCCCCTTGACCCCTAGAGTCGCTTTCATCTGTGTTTCATCGCTTTCATCTGTGTCCAATCATTGTGCTTTAATGATTGCCTCGCGTCGAAGTCCACATACCAACGTCGCTTGGTTTATTGCCGGGCATGTTATACTTCCGAAAAAATTGTCAAAAACTCTTAAATCTCATCTCTTAAATCTGGCAAATGTCCGTTGTACTTTTTTTAGACCCCGTCGCAACTTACTTAAGTAACACCATTGTTGGAAACATTCAAATGTTCCGGTTGTTCATAACATCGATTATTGTTGGTCCTCGCTAATGTGATCATTGTGTCATTCAAAACACCCCTAGCGGTCAAAAGGCACAAAAAGACCATTTGAATCCGCGTGGAAACAAGAACAGTACGGGACTTGCGATCAAGGCGAAGAAGACGAGGAATGTGTATTAAATGGTATTGTGAAGTACTCAGGAAGGAGGCATCTGGTCATCATATCAGCACATCATATTTTGGAATTTGACGTGTCATCAGGACGTCATTGTATTTAATTGTGCGATCGACAGGATCGACTATCAACTTCAACTTCAACTTTATTTCCACACAATTCGTGACATAAGTGGTAAAGATAGGTATATACATTTCGTGCGGAGGTGGTATCAATACAGTGGTTACAATAATACAAATACAATACAATTGGAATATACATAGATTACACAGGTACTTTACAACGCACAAAAGACAGTTTTTCATTCACTTATGTACATACATATATTCTACACACAAATTAAATGCCTCCAAGTAGTAGAAGGTAAAATAGATTATTTTTTCGACAAGTGAATTGATAATTATAGCACATATAGTGTGCACTGTTGCCTTCGTCAATATAGATAATAAATATATATATAATTATATAACAAACAATTAGAAAATAATTGGTCCGCATACCACTCTAATCGATTAAGGTCATCAGGCCATCATGCTCCTCCTCTGAATGGAAAATGTAATATCAATTTACCTTATGTTTCTTTCTTTCTGTTCGTGTTCCGTGTCAACGAGCTGCTGCTGTCTTGTGAAGGTTGGGATTCATGACTGTTTCACGCAGGATTAAAAGTGGAAAAGTGATATTTAGTTCTATGACAGCTTTACTTACCGTATTTTAAGGTTGTGTTATGGATACAGTAATGGCTTTGTATATCTTTGTAAAACGCCCGTTTATCATGTCGAAGAGACATGGGTATTGATCTATCAGTCATGTACGAACACACAGTCATTCTTAGCGACCATAGAGACCTGTAGTTCTCCTGCTAGGCAGACAGGAGATCTCATATAGCAAGATTAACATATATATTGCTAATTTTGTAGATCCATTCATTGTATACGAAGGGCATTATGGTGTGTTGTGTGTCCCCAGAGTAAGATAACCGGTGTTCGGTGGACAGTTGACCTATTTCTGTGCTGAGAAAATGTCTGGCCATTTGTCAATTTTTTAAATTACTATCATTTCGATCTAGTCTGGACATGTCCCTTCAGATAAATGATTTTTCTGGACAACGATATAAACCTGTAGTCCAAATCATGGGGAAATTGTTCGGTACAGACACGTCTGTTTTATTTATCTGTATCGATCACCTACTTCGTTACCTAGTTTTACGTAGCGTACATGTTCAATAATTTGGCAACACCGGGGTTATAATGTCCAATTCCTTTCATCTTGAATAAGTCATGACAGTTTTGGGTAAGAACCTGAAGTGGAAAAAGACGTAAAAAGATGTATTTAAGGTCGAGTCAAACGTACAACAACCGTTCGTACATCAAACAAGTTATTTTTCTCAGTAAAAGCTTTGACGACCCAAAGAAACTGATTGTCTGGAAGAACTTGAAGTTCTACGGGAATTGAGTCCGCTAACTACTTTACCTCATAGTTGAGACAGGTTCCTAGCCACTAATCCTAAAACCTTTCCTTTTGACATTACCATCAAGATTTGCTGACATCCTTGACAACTAATGATCGCATTTCCTTCAAAAGGAACTATTTTTGTACATGCCTTGACCTCCTGTACACAGTATAAAATGAACCATAGACCATGCCGTGACTGGCTATGAATGTCAAACTCGACACCTCTATACAGCTTCCACTAGAACGCCATGTAGGTCACACCAAAAAACATACAGTTTTTCTACCTTGTTTCTGTCGTTCTGTTCTGTCGATTATTCATTCTGGACTAAAAGTGGAAAAGTGATACTCAGTTCTGTGAAAGATTTACTGTGCCGTATTTTAAGGCTGTGTTATCGATAAAGTAAATGGCTTCGTATATCTTTGTAAAACGCCCGTTTATCAGGTCGAACAGACATGAATACTGATCTATCAGCCATGTACGAACACAGAGTCGTCCCTAGCGAACATAAAGACCGGTAATGCTCCTGCTAGGCAGACAGGAGATCTCGTAGAGCAAGATTAACATATATATTGCTAATTTTCTCGATCCATTCATTGTATACGAAGGACATTGTGGTGTTCCTAAAGTAAGATAAACGATGTTCGGTGGATAGTTGGCCTACTTCGGAAATGTAAAACTGTCTAACCATTTATCCATTTTCGGAAAGAGGCTGTCGGACCTGAAAACTTGCATTCTACATATCACTGCTTCGCTAAACATACGATTAGGATAATTTTGAGCAATAAAACATGGGTGGTAGAAAACGATGCCGGCATACTAAGAAGAATTAAGTCATATGATCTCACAGGTAAATATTCTGACTGACACCGGGGTTACAATTTCCAATTAGTTTCAAGTTGAAAAAGCCATTCAGGTTTGAGTAAAGTGAAAATCGTGAGTGAAAAAAAATTGAAAAAAGACTCAACTGAGACCGGATGAAACGTACAGCAACCGCACAGCAAGTTAATTTTCTCTCAGTCAAAGCTTTGGCGGCCCAAAAAAAAACAGACTATCTAGTCGAAGTTCTGTGGAATTGAGCTCACCAACTAGCTTACCTCATCTATTTTTGAAAGAGGCTGTCGGATCTGAATACCCTTCACACCACTGCTTCGCTATATTCGTCGCTAAACCGATTGCTGGATATTGTACTTGTCCATTGGCTTCCATTGAGGTCTTGATGAACCAGCATGACATCCCCAACCTCTGAATATACATATCATGATAGGATCGACAACCAATTAAGGTAAAGTGTAACATGCATTGCGTGATGGATGAATATATGCATGGTGGGAACGATGGGATGTCTTCAAGAATGTTTCGATTGATTCAGGTACCGCTTTCGCTGGTCTTTGCGATCCCAACACTGGAACACGGTTACATAATTATAAGTAGTTCAGTCCGAATCATTATTATATGCATATAGATTAGTTCTGAAACAACCAAATCTCCTTGGCACATGAAGATAAATGATTTTTTGAACAATGATACAAACCCTGAGTCCAAATCATGGGTAAATTGTTCGGTACTGGCGATTTCCGTGCAATACTTTAGGAATTTCGCGATATCTTCAAACTAATTATAACAGACAGTATTGAATTACTATCATTTCGATCTAGTCTGGACATGTCCCTTCAACTAAATTATTCTTGTGACTGGCTTTGTGATCACCTCTGTATACACACAAACACGTCTGTTCTATGGCTTTGTGATCACCTCTGTATACACACAAACACGTCTGTTCTATGGCTTTGTGATCACCTCTGTATACACACAAACACGTCTGTTCTATGGCTTTGTGATCACCTCTGTATACACACAAACACGTCTGTTCTATGGCTTTGTGATCACCTCTGTATACACACAAACACGTCTGTTCTATGGCTTTTGTGAGTCACCTCTGTATACACACAAACACGTCTGTTCTATGGCTTTGTGATCACCTCTGTATGCACACAAACACGTCTGTTCTATGGCTTTGTGATCACCTCTGTATACACCAAACACGTCTGTTCTATGGCTTTGTGATCACCTCTGTATACACACAAACCGTCTGTTCTATGGCTTTGTGATCACCTCTGTATACACAAACACGTCTGTTCTATGGCTTTGTGATCACCTCTGTATACACAAACACGTCTGTTCTATGGCTTTGTGATCACCTCTGTATACACACAAACACGTCTGTTCTATGGCTTTGTGATCACCTCTGTATACACACAAACACGTCTGTTCTATGGCTTTGTGATCACCTCTGTATACACACAAACACGTCTGTTCTATGGCTTTGTGATCACCTCTGTATACACACAAACACGTCTGTTCTATGGCTTTGTGATCACCTCTGTATACACACAAACACGTCTGTTCTATTTATCTGTATCGATCACCTACTAATTTGGCAACACCTGGGTTATAATTTCCAATTCCTTTCATCTTGAATAAGCCATGGCAGTTTTGGGTAAGAACCTGAAGTGAAAAAAGAAAAAAAAGACATACAAAAATTCATTTAAAGAGGTAGTAGCGTGATTTTAGTTGTTCGGGTAAACTGAAGAGCATGATCACTTGCAACATTTGCCAAAAGATTTTCAAGTATTGAAATCTCGTATTTCATATAGGGATCAATATTGTCAGATTCTTCAATTCGGTCTAGTGAACAACATGAAAATGGGAATTGACTGAGATGACGTCGGATAACGTGATCAGGTATCCATGACGTAACATTAGAAGCCGTCACAGTGCGATAAAAGTTCTAAGATCGAGTATGACGTTGCAAAGCATCACGCTCGGAATGCCAGTGCGCGTTTTCTGACGTCATCTCAGGCACTGGAGCCAAGTGCAGGTGCTGTTACGTTTTTCAGAGAATGTCAGAAGTGTGATTTCAATGCCCGTGATATTAAAAAATGAGGTCACAGAAACACGTTCACCATAGTTGCTTTCAACTACTGAATAACTTTTATCGAAATATGTTATTTGCTGAATATTTTTTAAATGACGCTTTTACCTCTTTAAGGTCTAGTCAAACGCACAACAACCGTACGTACATCAAAAAAGTTATTTTTCTCAGTAAAAGCTTTGACGACCCAAAATGGCCAATGAAACTGATTGGCCAGGCTAGAAGAATTGAGCCTGCTAACTACCTTACCTCATAATTAAGAGGGGTTCCGTGTCACTAATCTTAAAACCTTTTCCATTTGCCATTACCATGAAGATTTGCTGACATCCTTGACAACTAATGACCGCATTTCCTTCAAAAGGAACTATTTTGTACATGCCTTGGCCGCCTGTAGACAGTATAAAATGAAACATGAATCATGCCGTGACTGGCTATGAATGTCAAAGTCGACACCTCAGCAGTTTACACTACTCCATGTAGGTATCATATCACACTACAAAAAAGAACAAATGTGTTTTTCTACCTTGTTTCTGTCGTTCAGTTCTGTTCTGTCGATTTCTCATTCTGGGCTAAAAGTAGAAAAGTAATACTCAGTTCTGTGATTTACTGTACTGTATTTTAAGTGAGATAAACGGTGTTCGGTGAATAGTTAGCCTACTTCGGTAATGTGAAACTGTCTAACCATTTATTTATTTTTCGGAAAGAGGCTGTCGGATACACGGCTGAAGTCAGTTCCTCGTTCCCCGTTCCTTATTCGCGAATATGGAACTGGGAACTAGGAACTGACTTCAGTCGGGTCTGTCGGATCTGAATACATGCAATCTACACATCATTGCTTCGCTATATTCGTCGCTAAACCAAGTACTGTGTATTCAACGTTTCTATTGGCTTCCATTGACCATGTTGACATCTTGATGAACCAGCGCTGCAAACCCAACCTATGAATGTACATGTAAAAATAGGACCGACAGCTAATTAAGGTAAAGTGTGACATACAAAATATGTTGGATGAATATATGCATAGGATTTCTTCAAGAATGTTTTGGATGTATTCAGGATATGTTCTCGCTTGTCTTGGCGATCCCAACATACCATCCCTACACTACGACATGGTTACGTAATTATGTCAGTTAGTCTGCCATCCTATAGATTAATTCTGAAACACCAAAATTACTTAACATACCATTCGAAAAATTTGCAACTAAACACAATATAACATGGGTGGTGGAAAAAGATGCAGGCGTATTGCCAAGAAGTCATATGATCCCATTGGCAAAAATATTGATTGACACCGGGATTACAATTTCCAATTAGTTTCAACTTGTAAGCAACATTCAAGGTTATTAAAAAAGGATATAAAAAGGGTGAAATGTACAGCAACCGCTCGAAATTCAAACAAGTTAATTTCCCCTAAGTCAAAGCTTTGACGACCCAAAAACTGATTATCCAGTCAAGGTTCTGTGAGAATTGAGCTTACAAACCAGCTTACCTCATAGTTCAGAGGGGTCCCGTGCCACGAATAGCAAAATGTTTCTATTTGACATTTGCATCACGATTTGCTGACATCCTGTACAACTAATGACTGCTTCTCATTCAAGAGAAACTATTCCATACATACCGTGACATCTTGTAGACAGTATGAAATGGGAAGCATGGTCATTGTCTAGGAATTCCTTTATGGATAATACCGTCAATGTCTATGAATGTCGAACTCGTCACCTCTGCAGCTTCTACTACAAATCCATGTAGGTATAACATAAAACTACAAAAAAAATTGTCATTCAACTTCAAGTGCTTTCCATCCTTACCTAGCCTTGATAGAAAGGCCCGTATGTATACAGATATGGCAATAAGTCCATTCATCTCACAACCCTGGTCGATAGGAAGTCGTTATCCTCCTCCGATTACAAGTCGATATTTGTTATAAGAATGCATTGTCCACATCTTTGTGTAACTGAATAGCCTTTTGTCTAGACAGCTGTTTTCCTTATACTTGGCTGCTGTATGTTTTGTCTCTTGATCCTTATATGAAGTGTGGACCCGATTACATGACGTCAATGCTGGCTAAGGGGCATTCACCACGATCACATATCTGCCAGGTGTAACCGGTAATGTTAGCCCAGAATTATCCTCCAATCGTGTCACACAATCTAATGCAATTAATTGTTATTTTTGCTCTTCCTCTTCAGTTCTTGAAAAGATTGTGGTTTGAAGTTTTATGAGAAAACAGTGGATGGCACTTCCTTGAGAGGAATGGAACCGTAATAGACAGATTAATTTACTCTCATCCGTACGTGAGTTCTACATCTTGTACATTTCAATCTCCTTGTGTATGATGAGCAATACGGTGGATTTTAGGAGAAGAACATTACTTAAGGCAAAGGACCTGGCACGGTTTGGTAAATGTTCAACAAAAACCGTCTTTGGACAACAACTACTCTTTGGCATGGCGAATATTTCTGTGCAAAGATTATTTTTGGGCTGGCTGCATATGTTTACAGAGATAAATAAAATAGCTGTTCTCACCTCAAAATCGACGATTTTGCGCAATAACACTACTTCAAGATGCTGCTATACAAGAAAGTAAAGACCCACAGATCCATAATTACTCTGAGCATGCAGCAATATATTGCTTTCTATGATAACATAAAAAATTATTTCATACATAATTATTTAAAAAATTTATACCGCCCGTAATCTTCGTTAAACCGCACCATGTTCTTTGTAAGAAGAACAACGTCGACAGAGGATACCACGAATTGAATATGTTCTTTGTTTTCTTACAGCTGTTGTAATCTCGAAACATCCACAATAAAGAAGAAAATTCTGTTGCTGTCAAGAATACTATCAGTTCTTCATAGTTTAATGGTCAAATTGTCTTGCTGCCATCAATGAAAACTGTTGACCGCTTCTCTCTTGCAAGAAACACACTTTTTGTCCTTCATTTTATGCCTGTTTGAAAATGGCACTATAACTGACGACCGTAACAGCTATTTCGATTACTGAGGCAGAAATTCTTTATATGGACGACAGCAGCATAATGTCGGATCTGATTCATATAGATATAATTCGTATTTCTGTAAATTCGGTATTCAGGAGACCTTGTATATAGCAATAGTATTGAGAGTCCTTGTCGCATGATATACATCTCTATCCACAATTAAATTACTACAATTTTCAAACAAATCTGTTACACCTCTAATCCCCATGTAAAAGAAATTAAAACATTTACAAGCTTGTTCCCTTCTTTGGAAGACAGCTGTTCCATCAGTGGGACCAGCCTGGCAGTTTGAGGCTATTGCCATCAAATCAGGTGCTGATTGCATGACCAAAAAAAAAATCACCTCTGCTGTGCAAATCATTGTGATTGTAGAATGTGACTAACATTTTCCCCGTTCAAACCTTTTCTTCTATCTAACGATCACTTAGTGCATCGCTTTCCATCAGATGACTTGATAGGGCTAATACATCACTGCTCGTAGATACTTGTATCTAATAACGCTCAAGCCATTGCTAGAGGCCGTGTAAGCATGTCATCCAACATGTCTACATGAACACCTACAATAAAAGCGTCGCTGAGATACAAATCATCTCATGGCTCATTTCTGGTCCATGTAGTGTTTCAGAGATATGCGTGCAGAATACTGGCCTGTTGGGTCATGTGACTTCATGTGAGCACGCCGTCATCTTTTCCCACCACCTATATATGCTGCATTTAGTTTTTATCCCTACAGAATGATATTCTGCTGGTGGACGTTCCGTCCCCGAGGCTTGTCCTCTGTAAAAATCGTCGTGATTGTTGTATGTGACTGTGGTTAACATAGTGGAAAATGAAACCCTTGGTCGGCGTAAGGCCTCACAGATTTGTATTCTGAATAAGAACATGCATTCGACTAACTTTTTCCCCGTTTGGACCCTTTTTCCAATCTAACGGTCATTTTATTCATCAGTTTCCATCAGAAGACTTGGAAGGGCTGATACATCATTGCTCTTGGATATTTTATCTAATACCGCTCAAGCCGGTGCTAGGGGCCGTGTAGGCATGTCATTCTACATGAACATCTACAATAAAAGCGTGGTTGGGATACAGATCATCGCGTGGATTCTTTCTGGTTCACGTGATGTTTTATAGGCGCGAAGAATATTGGCCTGTGGGGTAATGTAACTTCTTGCAATATGCCGGCATCTTTTCTTACCACCTATAAATGTTGCGCTTAATTCGTATTAATCCGTATGTCTATCTCCAAAGGGTAGTACCAATGCCCTTATGGTTAGTCTCAAATGTGTCGCATATTCCTATCTTGTGCAGTCCGTTTTTAGGCTAAGTTATTCTCACCGATAGCCTGAGCTCCCAGAACAGCCCCAATACAGTTTACATTAACCGATCCGTGATTATGATGTTCGGCTTCATACCCCATTCAGGTACCTGCAGAAACTCCATATCGTTCTTCTTCAATTCGTTCAGATATAGAGCTGGACGATCACGTCTGCAGTATAATTTCTACTATTTGTTCGCGACCACGACCGTCAACATGGCCATATTGTACCAGAGCACGATCACAGAGTATATTGGAAAACCCCATCGGGAATTAGGAAGTTATCCTTTCTGGTGCTATTGATTCTGGTTTGAAAGCGATATGAACCGTTCCGATCAGAGAAGAAGAAAAACTGCCTGTAGATATTTGCTAACAGGGACTAAAGCGGAGACTGTCGGGCAGGTTTAGCTAATCAAGAGTGTATATTTATAGGCTTTATACCAGTGATCATTTTGGACATTTTCTTGCATTTGTTTTTGTAGACCATGGCGTAAAGATATAGCGTATAACGTTTAAACCCTCTATTGCAAGAGGTAACAGAACTATTTAGGGCGGAAGGGGCGAAATTCCCTCACTGATACATCCCAGGCCTGGTCGGGTTAATGGGTTTATTCAGCCTGGACTACTAGGTACGGGAGGGATGTTCTATGGGAGATTTACCTGTCATATTTCGAAGAAATTCCATACATATTCCGATGAAGTAATGGCATAGTCTTGTCCGTTTATCATGTCAGGCTGATGTGGGATGGGGTATGCTAGCCATGTATGACCACAGAACCATCCATAGTGATAATACAGACCTGTGGACAGAAGGCAAGATTAACATATATATTGCTAATTTCTAGATCCATTCATTGCATACGAAGGACATTATTACGTCCCCATGGTAAGATAAGCTGCTTTTGGGTGGATATTTGGCCTGTTTATATTAGTCTGAAATTTTCTTTCTCTGTTCATGGAAACTGGTTGTCAAATCTGAATAGGTATCACCTTATACACTGTTTCGCTGGATGGTATCACTTTTCGTTGATGATCATTCATTGATATCTTGACGAACCAGCATAGCAAACCTAACGGCCGAATGTACATGGTATATTATACCATTGAGAGTCAGTGAAAAGCGTTACTCACATGTTGATCTTAAATTTCATGAACGAATTTGTCGCTCGAAGCATCAATCATTATATCTAAATGTAAAATATGTTCTGATTCGCTTTATGCAGGATACCTGTGTGGTTCTTAAACTTTCTTGCTACTCCAAAATATCTCCCAAAGTACACTATAGTACACAGCTACTTTTGGCGAGTAATCGATTTCACCACTCTGTCGACTAGTTCTGATACAACCAAATCACCATGCAAATACGGTTAATGATTTCTATGGAAAAAGATATTGAGTCCAAATCAAGAAACCCATCGGCAAACGTGATGTTACTGTAAGAATATCGTAACTGTTCACAGTTAATCAAACCCTTTCGCTCCAGTTAATCGATAAAGCGTATCAATTTGCATGATTATACCCTTTACGAATTATTTTTTCTGACTGGCTTTGAGATCATCTGTTATCCGTCCATACAGACGCATCATTCTTCTTTATCTATTTCGATCACCTACTTGGTTGTCTCAATAGCCCGTGAGCCTTGAAGGTTTATTCCACGGCCCTAACTCACTGAAAGCTGCGAATTCCATTATACACATCAATGGGTTCGCAATCTACTGGCTTAGACCCTCTTAACCTTCCAGCAGACGGGAAACGGCGTTCTCGCTAAAATCGACGGCTTTCAATCGATCGAAAAGAAACACAAATGTCATCAAGAGAAACTGTGTGTCATCAACACGTCCACCACCTAAAGTGAGCCATCCAAATGAGGTCAACAAAATGACTACTAACCTAGAAGAAGAATAATTCGGCAATACCAGAATTATAATTTCCAACTTCCTTCAGGTTTAAAAAGTTTTAAAAGTAATGTCAGATCAAGCGTACAACAATCGCGTACAATAAATAATTGGAGCAAATGATCGTAAGTCGTTTTTCTCCATTTCAATGTCTCCACGAAATTGATTATCTAGAAAACCCGCCCGAGTTTACAGGGGAATCGCACCCACGAACAATCGTAACCCATCGTTGAGGGGAAATTTTCAGTTTTCAGTAATGAGGCACGTGCTGATAATTCCACTGATATTCTTAGACCGCAAAGCAAGAAGAATAAAACAGACGAAAGTCCGGACGCTTTGCTAGATTTGATTAAACGCTTGCAATCAGAAGTTTGAAGACAAGGAGTCTGCTCAGATCCCAGAACCAAAATCAGTTCAGGCTCAGGTTTCTTCGTCTAAAGTAGAAAATGGCGGGTTTGTGAACGAAAATCGAATGCTCAACAAGGATACTCCTGCAATAGACAATCGTAGTAATAATAGTAAATAGTAATAATAATATACATGTGCGTTGTGGCGGTAGCTCAGTAGAGTTGATGCTAGGAATGATCTACCACAGGAAGAGAAAAAAGGATGTATGGATGAAGATAATATTTATATTTTCAACAAAGATACACTCATGAACTTCACAGCGTGGTCTCCAAACTCATAAGAACAATTCTGGTAATGAGCGACCCTTGGCAGGCAAGGCCAACTTTCTTCATTCATATTACATTTATATATCATTTTTTCTATATCAAAAGTGTATTTAATAATATTTCTTAGTTGGTGGAAAGTCGGTCTGGTATTCGAATATCTACAATTATAAATATACTGTTTTGCTATTAATACTAAATGATTGAATAATTTGTATTTCAGCGGTAATCCAAACATATATCCCTTATAAAAAAGTACCATGGTATACCATGAGAAAACCATGGTAAACCATGGTTTATCATGGTAAACCAGGGTTTATCGTGGTAAACCATGGTACATGCGTGATACATCATGGTAAACCGTAGTGCAATATTGAAAAACCATGATTTACCATGGTACAGTGTGACTTGCACCATGAAAACTATGGTAATACCGTGGTAAACCATACTGTACCATGGTTTACCATACATTTACCATGGTGCGTACCATGGTATCATATTAAACACCCCAGTACATTATGGTAAACCCTAGTACAACAATTGAAAGCCACTATTTACCAGGTGTAGTACAGCGTCCCAAAATACCGTTGTGCATTTATCATGGTAAAGTCATGTTTTTTTTTACCACGGTAAATCATAGTACTTTTTATAAGGGATAATAGTTTCCTTATTCAACACCAGGCCGAGTTTGCACGAATGAAGCAACCAATTTCTCAGTTCTTGCCATATATTTGTAGCATTAGTGCAGTACAGGAACAAGTGTTCAATAGTTTCCTCCTCATCTTTACACAACGTACATTTTAAATCTTCAGAAATTTTCATTTGTACTAATAATCGATTTGTTACCAGGATTCTATGTATAATCTTATATTGGAAGTTCCACATTTTGGTCTCCATTGTACATGATTTTGCCATTAAGTATCGTTCGTGCCATTTGTTTTCATTGTAATTAGCATGTATATGAACATTAAGATTTCGATCCCATTTCTCATGTACTTTTGGGGCCAGGCTGTCTGGAGTTATAACGTTGCAGATCTCACGACAGCCTCGTTCCGCTTTCAATAGTAACTGAACACTTTTTGGGTAAGACGGAGAGAGTAAGTCGTTCTGATCTGGTCGATTATTAGCAAGGTATGCTTTCCATTCTTTAGGAATGTTTCGCAATAGTCGCTTCATTTTTATAGAGATATAGGTCTAAATGAGATGTGCCGCTAGGGCCAACTGTAGTTTCATTCAAATCTAGTATATATATCCCTCACTGCGTCCTTTATATAGCGATTATCCACAGCAAGAAGATGAAAGCGTCTGCATATAGTCGTATTCATAAAAGAACAGATATAGGTCATCCAAAAGGGGTGCACAATTAGTACCCATTGGAATTACAACACATATAAGTACCCATTGGAATTACAACACATATAAGGGAATACCTATGTCCTGTTGACATATTGAGTTGCCAAATTTTTCATAGATGTTATTAATGAACTCTATAAACGAGGAAACATCCGATGAATGATATCTCCTGTATGTAGTAGAGCTAAAGAATGCTTTATGTCTTCTGACATTAATATATCGGCGATCAGTTTTCCTAAACACCGATACTATTAAAGAACCAAGACCGACAATAAGATACTGATTAGGGATAGAGAGTATAGAGAGTCGAGAAATCCCATGTGGATACATGTCTATACGGTATGTGACCTTTAACATAAAGTTCTTCCGTAAGACATTTTGAGTTTTTTCTATATCTTCATGCATTCAATACCAAAGTTCTTAGAAATAGTGGCGCAATAAAAATGCTTTTACCTCCTGGAGGGCCCTCGTCCACAGGGTTGAAAGAGGCTGCGTGGTGCAGCCTTTAGAACTAGCTATGAATCTAGCTTCGTCCTGAATGAACTAGAAGATGTTATCCATAAGCAATCTGTTTATTTATCTTCCAGGGCAGTCAGGACTATCTTCTGGTCCGCCTTCATGTTTATTTTTGTCGGGTCCCTATACTTAGGTCCCTTCATCAGGAGTGTTTTAGGTCCTCATCACTCACTATATCAAGGTCACCAGTCGCAACATGCTTGCATGGTGTGTAGATAAAGTTCGATGACTCACAATCACAACTTTGGCCTCCAGACGTGTATAAGTTCCAGTCAAACTCCTTGATAGCATTAGAGTAATTGAATATTTTGGTGGCTATAGATTCAGTTTACTCATGAAATACAAAGAAGTTATGTGAACTTAAAATGGTTTGGTACAGCGCTGCGTATCTCTGGATCATTCAGGATTCGTGGTAAATTAATAATGATCCCGATCGATATATAGTCAATATTCTCTTATTTTTATCGCTATAATCTTATTTCCTTTTATAGTCTGTATACATTCAGGATGGTCTGTGAAATGTCTCCCATATCTAATCGCTTTCAAGATTAAGTCGACAAAATTTCTGCAACATTTACAAAATCAGTCAACTAGTAAATCAGTAAGCTAGACCCAGTAAACTATCTCAAATCTAGTCAAAAACGGCGTGAGGCTGAAATGAGAAAGCTTTTAGGATGTGAGTAGACTGTCATTGGAGGTTAGACAAAGCGTCTCATCACAAGCGGACATCACGCTATGGTCTACCAATGTATTAAAAATTGAGAAATTGGTGAGGAATCCATAACAGAACCAGAGGCAATATTTGACAATAAGTTTAAATCCGGTCGAATATTTAGCACTATTCATTGGCTTTGACTACACGTACGAAGGGTGACACGGCAGAAACTTTTCTAGGCCATTTGCAAGCTACGATGATATAACTAGTTCATGAGGAACTGATATTGATTAAAAACTGCTTGAAAGATAATTCATTCCAAATATTTTGAGTGAGATGTAGGCAACAATGCCAGTCAGATATTATGTTGTTACTAACCTTCTAATTTGACCAAGCTCCTTCTTAGACATACGCGACGACGAGGAAACCTAATAAAATTAAATGGCTTTCCGATATACGTCCTTTTAAAATGACATGCTCCCTATTCTATGAGCAAGACACTTTATATAGGATTGCATCAAGAAAGGTTTGCATTTAGTGCTCTGTCATCCGCCTGATTGGCGGGAAGAATGAATGTTTTTGTCTAGCAAACTTACCGAAGCCGATGTGTAAAGTGTAGAGAAAACGCAAAGCAACATCGACCCAATGTACGGAAACCCACAGAGGCTATCGGTGAAATAATAATGTATGTTTTGTGGTGCGCAGGAGTTTAGCCGCTGTGTCGTGCGGATGACTTGATTTCTATCTCATGCGCAAGACATAGAGACAAAGCTTCATGTTGAATTCACATAAGGCCTCGGTTTTGCAACACTGAGTCCTGTTTCTATTTCGTTTCTACGACAAAGCAACATTTTTCACTCATGCTCTGTGGGGGATTCCGTATCAATGGAACACCGTTTGCTATAATGGGATTTCCACTGGACACACTAGTGGTGGGAGCGTCGTTCCAGTGTCCTCGTGCAGCTGTTGTCACAGACCTGGTTGGTTTAAGTCCCTTTAAACCACTATGTCGTTTATATGTGACTTATTGCCAGGATTAGGCATCACCGGAAAAGATATGTGAATAAAATATTTCAGCATAACTCTGTAACCAACAGCTAAAGATTCCGATCTCAGAACGTCGAGTGACATGGCCTTATTTACGGCGCAAATATAATGCAGGAAGGAACCTATTAAATTGAAAGAGTTTCACCCACTTAGCCAACGGAAATTTGTACCATTTAGCTGGGGAGTATAAGTAGGACCCATGGATGTTCTGAAATCCAGTCTGATCAAATTAATTCTCCTTCATAGCTGCGTCTCTCCTCCAAGCCTCAATTTTGTTCAAGCCAACGTGTTTTCGGTATGTGGATATAATGATCTGACGCCTTCAGATTTGATATGCCATGGATTGAAAATAAAACTTGCAATATAGTGAATGCAATATTGGTGCATTATTATATGTGCATTTGATTTTCAGCAGTACCATATGGCTTTCAAGTGTTGATTAGCTTTAAAGGGACTAGGTACGCAACATATTTAACTGGTATTAAACGAATATACGATTTCGTTGTGGCGGACTGGATTCAGCAACCGAGAAGGCGTTATGGGAATTGATTTTCCTTCCAAATATGTGGATATCACTGAAATTAAAGCCCACACCCCACCCAATAATACACTTTCCCTTAGTATTCCTTCGCATATGTGGCATGAGCGGTTATTTCCTGGTGGTTCCTGCTCTTGTTCGCTAACATTAAGTTTTTGTCAAAAATGTAAGGATTTATTGTTTTGAAAGTCCAAGCTTTTATTCCCAACATTGTTGATGAAATTAACTGTGTTTTTTTTCACTCAAGCATCAGACCCCACATTCAGTTTTCTGCCGTCGATCATAACATATGGATTCCCGCGCCAACAAGCGAAATGCATGTAATTCATTCACGTTCAAAATGCTATTAATATAGCCGAACATTCCATTTAATGTCCAATGAAATCATCAGTTCAGTTTCGATTATTATGGGGAACCAGATAGTGGAACAATTCTTTACAGTTCATTGACATTATTACAATGTTGAAACATTGACCTACATCATGTAGGTGTGTTATGCAAATTATGTGTCCATCACCATCGTTCAAACTTTTTTATTCTGAAAGACCCGACATCTCAAGTCGCTCATAACACTATCATCGCCAGTCTGGTATCGAACACGTCTATGCCCAGTTAAACGACAGTACTGTTAATGGTATAATGTTGAGTAAAATACGAGTGTGATTTATGTGTTATTGAATTTTCTTTTCAAGTTGTCTAGAAATAATAACGTTAATGTCACCGGGGCGTACATCGTATCATGATCGCAAAGGGTTTGCTTGATAAGGTTCTACTACATCCGTGATTTCAGTGCAGATGATCTTTTATACTGTCATTGGATTGGCATCCACTATACGTTCGGATACTATGCCGCGAACTTTTGGCAATTATACCCTTGATAGCGTTTTGTCAGATCATTTGTCTTGGTCATTGTCCCAGACATACGAGGACACCAGGAGTCAGCACATAACGACCTCTGTTGTCTCACATTCAATAGAGATGATATATTAATGACCGCGATGTCCGAGCGGAACACGGGAGAGCTTGGTGTTGCACATTGGGCATACTTGTAGGCGACTGGTCCGCGATCAGGTTCACGGACTAATCACTCACTCCTCTGTTCACTGGTTTTCAGATCGATGTTTGAAAATATTTCCAATGTGACAATGGAAATGTGTATTCTGCAGTACATATCGATTCTGAAGGTTTATTCAAAGATTAAAATGATAAGAGTGTATATACTGATGGTATTTCCCCGTGGACGATGAGGTGATTGAGTGGCTGAGAGCGAATTTACGTCTGGCGAGTTGGTACCAAACCGGACTGACCCATCGAGCAAAGGTGTCTGTTTTTGAGTGTCAATCGAAAAATAATTGGATATGAAATGATAGTATAAAATTCAGCTCTTTTTCTATGTTCACACTATGAGATTTTCCGATTTTCTGCAGTTAGGTTTACCTTCCTTTTCATGTATTTTGTTCGTACTTAATTGGATTTGTATTGTAATATAGCAATATTGCATTTGCAATCTCTGTTATATGCATTTGCCTAATAAGAATCGAGTCAGTGACCTACTCGTTTCACCGGGTCAGTTCACCGGACATCCAAACCGGAAACTGGCGTTCATTTCTTTCGTACTGCCAATCAGTCGGATGAGTGGACACTACAGGTGAATATTTGTCCGGACAATCCCATTTATCAGTGTCATCTTTACAGAATCTTCTCCTCGGTCATACGTTTAATCCAATCATCTCCACGTCTGCAAACCACCAGCTCGTAGACCTACGTCTCCTGTTTCTGAATGAACGTAACTGGCTTCCACTCTGTGTGACGCACATGAACTATGCTATCCATCAATCATATAGACAACAGATTAGTAAAGAGAACAAGTATCTTATATTGCATGGTGTTATACTACTACGGTCATGAACAGGAGCAAATCAAGGCAATGTGTGTAATGGGTTTGGCAAAAGTAAAAGAATCGATAATCGTTGTTATGTATATTTTCAATGTGCCGTTAAAAAATTATTGAAACATTGGAAAATCAAAGATGTACATTTTTTCGCCGATTTTTGTTAAGAAAACATCTGCAATACTTGTACATTTGAAGAGAGAAGCAGATGTGAAATCGATATTTCAGATGCCCCAGTAGCAGAGCGGTAAAAGCCAATAAACCGCGAGAAACGATCGCCTTAAACCTTGAGTATGTGTCTGCTATGGATTCCTCGTAAATGCGTTAGGTATATTGCCTGATTTCCGTTAGTGTTTCGGAAAACGCACAATTTAAACTTCTCCCATGGTGTGTTAGTGGCGCAGACGTCTTCAGTTGCCCAAATTTCAATGTCTTGAAAATCAATCAGTCCAAAGTAGTGACACAATAACCTCAACCTGATTTCATCAGGAATTTGAGAAAAGCAAACCGAATACCTCTGCATTTATTTATTCTTTTAATAAACACAAACAGTTTTATTGTCTTACTGAGAAATTTACTGGAGGACGTCGGGCTTTACAGGTTAGTTTTTCTGGGCATTCTTGCATTTACCAAGTTTATCACATGCTGAGGCGCTTACTCTCTCAGACGCCCTCGATGCTCGTCCAATACATCAGATGAGTTACTTATTTCAGCTGATCTATCATCACAGCTTCCGAACTAGCGTATCTAGTTTCGCTTAAGCCGGTGCCAGAAGCCGTATGTTTACCTCATAATTTCCGCATGAACCCCAACAATGAAAGCGCGGAAAACGCTAAGTAAGTCTTAGAATCCTTCGTATTCTAGTCTGAATATAATGTGTCGAGGGAGGCTTTCTTGTGGAGTCATATGGTTGCATTTTAGTCACTAGACATCATTTTTCCCACCTCTTACATACCTCACCAATCTAGAAGTGGAGAGTTATTGTTAAGAATGAAAACTCATCTCCTTTTTGATGTCAGAAAGTTCTAAACGTTTTTCATTTTTATTATTCATTGTATATGATTCATATGTTGTTTCTTTCCTTCCCGGTTCACTTGAATTTCTCATATATTATATTTCAATTTCAAAATAGTAATGAGCGTTTCAGTAACACACCATACAAGCAGCATATATATATATTCCAACGGGTGCGATTTGTGCACTCCTCTAGACAAAGGTAAATCTTTTCTTACAAATACGCCTTTTGTACAGAAGTGGTACAATGCCGACCATAGCTTCTTTATTAAGTGGTATTATTTTACCCAGAAAGTTAATATATTTAGCAACAGGGAGCTATTACCAGATATTATATCAATCAAGCTTACAAATATTTCCCAGATGCAAAGCTCACATGATGAAAATTGTGATATTTGCCTAAGAAGGTGTATATTTGTTATGTTGTTACCAATTAAGTTATATCATTCTACCATTCTCCGGGTTTGTAACCTCCTAGGCTGTCGGCATATCTGACAGTAGGAGGTATACACAATCTTATGCCGCGATAGTGCTTTATACTAGACACATTGATTCCCGTTTCTCTGTTCACCATCGTTATCCAAACATCGTGAAACGTAGGTACACCGATGGCGTCATCCACAACACCCCTACCATTTTGAAAGTGCAAAACCATCGAAAAAACATCACCATTAGTTGAAGCAATAGTTAGGAGACTGTAACAGAAAACCGGTATCCAAAAAACCAAGATGCATTTGCTTGTGCGGTAGATATCCCCGGTAAGGGAAGACAGGCAATACAACATGTAGAATTTATGCATGGATGATAGTAATTCAGCCAGTCTGATGAGCAAATTTCCTTCGTTTTACACAAGGTTACCCACAGAATCGTTTGAAGAACTAAAGCAGACATAATCCCTGTGTGTATCCGTCCGTATGATTAGACTGTATGTTATAATTTATAGATAATCCTGAGCTAACATTACCGGTTTCACCTGGCAGTTTCGTGGGGACGGTGAAAGAGTCTTGAGGATGATTGACGTCGTGATCGGAAGAGGATATCGGCTACACATCGATCTGGATTTTTAGATGAATGAGTTTATTGTTCATGTTGTTAGACTGGAACAAATGGGTTTGTTGATAGACATCGGTTTTCTGTCAGCAAGGTTAGCTAAGAACAGCACCAATGGCCGTTCGCCGTCATGTTACTTTATTTACTGCAATCAGTTTGGCTTATGTTGAACCGTGAAGTAGTTTCGAATGCATTCTCCCATTGTCAGAGTTTGTAACGTCCTAAACTGTCCGTGTAACACCCTCTGATTGCACTGAGCAGAAAAACGCAGCGCGCATGCGCATTCGGTCTGTATAGATTTTGATCTACACAGATAGAATGAATCTGCATACGAGAGTGATGGAAAATGCGCCCAGTTTATCTTTTAAAAGAATTAACAAGTTTTATTCTAAATTATTGCACAAGAACACACGGTACAACGTCTTGCTCAGTGACAATCGTCGCTATATAGCTGAAATATTGCTGAACGCGACGTTAAACCTTAATTCTCTCTCTCTCTCCCTCTGCATGTGACATCATGTGCTGAGCCCACTCCGCTCCGTTTACAAGAGGACGATGCTGATTGGCCGAGAACCATGAGCACAAAAGCTGCGCACCGCGTTTTAACCACAGTGCAATCAATGGGTATGTCTGACAGTAGGAGGCACAGGGGCACCGTTGTTAATTGATTAATTAGGTTGGTTACAGGGGGGAGGGGGGTCGAGATAGGGAATAATATATATTCCCTACCTCGACCCCCCCCAACACCCCCCCCCCCCCACCCCGTAATCAACCTAATTAACCAATTAACAACGGTAACCAGCCCCCGTGGTAGGACGTATGCAATCTGATGCCATGAGAAAGTATCGAATCCAGCTAGAACACGAACTGATTTCTTTTATGTTACACCCATTTATAGCTATCTTCTACGGAATTGTTTTTGTCCTACTGAAGCAAAACTATTCCTCGAATTATAGAACAAAATGATGGTCCTGTTTCATCATTCGCGTGTCATATATTTGTTTACTGTCTCTACACTCCCCATTTCCACCAAACTATCTTATATATGACAATTCACAAATGTAGGCAAAAAACATCACTCAGCATGCCTGCCGTGTGCAAAAACATCATTCAACATGCCTGCCGTGTGGAAAAAAACATCACTCAACATGCCTGCCGTGTGCAGAAATATCACTCAACATGCCTGCCGTGTGCAAAAAAATCACTCAACGTGCCTGTCGTGTGCAAAAGCATCACTCAACATGCCTGCCGTGTACAAAAACATCACTTAACATGCCTGCCGTGTGCAAAAACATCACTCAACATGCCTGCCGTGTGCGTTGATGTTTCCCGAGAAGATTTTGGAGCAAAGTTTCAGAGTAATTCCTGCAACGTCTGAAACCGGCCTCAATTTAATTTCTTCAGATAATCAGCTGTTCGCAACAGCAGTGGCTGTATTTTACGTCTTAACCTTTGCCGAAAACCGTTCTACCGTCTGAGTGTTTGATCCTTTAAAACGATTTTTACGAACGTTCTCAAACTTTATTACTGAAGTAAACGCCGAGTTGATTGCATACCGCTTTTAGATTTCTTACTAAAGTTGAAGGAAATGAGAAATTATGTTTGCTGCATTCCTAAATTGCGTCCGTATAGTTCAAAGCTTAGAAACCAAAGTAATATACTGTCAATTTCATCAGCACAATTACTCTGACCTTATTTGGACCACATATAGATTGTGAACGTGTTAATGACAGACAATTCCCCTTGACGACATTTGTGTTTCTCTTCTATCGATTGAATGTCGTCAAGTTTAGCGAAAACAGCGTTTCCTGCCTGCTAGAAGGTTAAGACGGACTAATTAGGCCGCACTTTTGCAATTAACATGTCCCGGTATATGGAATTCGCATAATTGGATGACTCAGAAATCTCATATATATATCCAGTTTGAAATTTTGCGTCGGCATGCACAATGTCGCGCATGCACCATGTCTGTCAGCCCGTTTTGTCCTAAGTTAAGATTTTATGAGATGCAGTTGCTTAATGGGGCGCGTTTTGTCGCAAATTTTGCATGCGGTGCTATAGCCCCTTTTGTCGTATAGTTGAGACAAAACACTTTGACTCCGCATGCAACATTTGTGACAAAACGCGTCGCAACAATGCCGCGCAATGGTAAAACCTGACCACAGTGTTTCACACGGAATCAAGAAATTATGGCTGTGTCAGTCCGAAGATAAATCTATCCGCAGATTGCCCAGTCTACGCTAAGAATCTACCGTAGTAGTTCAAAATGGGCAATATCAGTCTCACACATACAGATGATCCAACGTGAAGCCAATGGATTGGAGTTTTTCCCCCAATGATTCTATCAAGAGTTACTGTAGGCGAGGAGTGCGTGTGTGACATGCAGGTCTGGGCACACGGCCTGTCAGAAAGAGAAAGTTCACTATTGTAATCCGTCTCTCTTATCACGGAATGAGACGTTCACGGTTGGATATGCCACAATAATATAGAAGAGAAAAAACACGAATATATAGTTATTCGTCACAGTGTGACGTTTAGTAAATCTGTAAAGGTGTACAGAAAAAGCAATGAAAGTCCATACGTTTTAATGTGCGAGAACGGTTGTTACAGCAGTGCACCATGAAGAAGGAATAAACGCACCGCGTCTAATTCACCACAGCCTAGCTAAGAATGTTTGCAAACAGCGGCAGCCGATAATTAGTTATCGAAGAATAGTTCACCTTGTTTGGAGCCAGCGGATTTTTTTTTTTTTTTTTTTTTAATAACAATTGAACGCCGTACGCCACACACATCTGTAGTAGGGTGGAATCAAATACCGTTATTTCGAGTACGTTGTGCGATGATGTTCTACATCAATAATTGGCATCTGGCAGGGGTGAATCAACAAGACATGGGGAGATTAAGCCTGCTTGGGGTTTGGAAACTCTTCACTGGTGAAAGGGGCGCTACTCTTGATCGACTAAAGCTTGACAGTGAAGTCATACCATCGTAGCCAGAATAACGAATAAATGCCCATTGGCTTGTTCCAGGGCTTAAACGAAAAAGAAAAGTCACACCAGCCAGTCTGGGTACGTTAAAGAAAAGTGACCAAAGTGGTGCACGTAAGAAGACACGCATACACTTAAGACGTTAATTTATTGTCAATGCAAGGAATTATAGATCAAAATAACTAATTATACCGCTTTTATCAAGATCACATGACAACATATTTGCATATAACTAACAAAATAATGCGAATTTCAGGCTTGCTTAAACAACAATCTCGACACTGTGACATATTTATCTCCGCACACAAATTATCATTCTGCGCATAAATTACTCATTCAGCCCAGAGATGACTCCATCAAAACGGCACTAGGGCATCCACATTGATCGCTTTCGTACATTACATCATGAGGTGTATAGAGATTATCCTCTCTATAGGCCTAATACCTCATACCAATGTAAACTTTATAGCAAACCCCAGGACACAGTGGTGTAATCTCAGTAAATTCCGAAATAATATCACGGAATATTTTTTTCTCGCATCAGCGCTATATAAATCCCGTGCGAATTTCAAACTACATCTGTTAGCCAATCAGGTGGCCATCTGAGAGAAACACCTGTAAAATAACACTCCTTGTGATTACACAATGAACCAATATAGTAAATAATATATAGCGAAACAGTATCCAAATAAAGTATCATCGCCAGACATGGTTCGTGGTAAAAGTTCTTCTCCAGAAAGTTGAAAGGATTGCTCCCGGCGAATAGTCTGTTTCTTTTTATCCGGAGAATGAAAATATCAAAATACCGTCTCGCGAAAAGATTGTAAATATCAGTGAACCAAACGTCAATCAAAGTCATCTTGAAAAGGCAGTATTGTCGTGACTGGCTTATTTACTATGGGATCTCTGCGAATACCGACAAAACAGCTCGCGCGGACTTTTTATCGTGTTACCACTAGATGCTATTTCCCTGATATACCAACTTGGTTTACCTAGATTGGACAGTGGTGGGAAAATTGGGAACATTACGGAGCCGTTCATTGGCTGATATTTTAAACGGACAGTTCCAGTAACTGTGTCCGATTTTGTAAACATAGTTGGTTCATGTAATTGTGGATGGAGCTGCGTGTGTTGGGGCTGGGATAATATCATCCTCGCGAGTCAGTGTAAAGATCAATTTGTTAAGATCGATACACTGGCTTGGTGTGTTACCCATACCAGCACCGGATATAAATAGATCAAGATGTCTCCTCTTAATCAAACCAGATGTCTCCTCTAAATCAAACCAATCAGTGAACGCGCTAAGCCAGCTGATTAGGCCAATGAGATGTGACAGGTTTGAATTTCATCGCGGGCCAAGCTGCCGTGATGTCAGGATGAAATCGACATCGGAAGTCAACGCAAAAACCGCAGGCTTGGGATACCGACATGCTAATTCAAACAAGCGCGGGGGATGAAATGTACGAGATTGAATAGAGGCAACGAGTCCTTCATTCGAATTGGTAAAAATGTCCAGGTAACTCTTTGCGAGAATTTACGATTTACCTGAACTTGTGAAGATTCCTTCAAAGGTACAGTTGTTTCTTGAACAGTTTCACCAACGTATCACGTAAAGTTGGACGAAAATAATTTTAAGTACTAAATGGAGGCTTCTGGAGAGTTGTGCATTCTCGGATATTTCTTTTTGATGACTTGATAAATTTTTCCACTAAAATATCTCATCATTCGCTCCTGATCGCTATCATCACCATCAGCATCATTGCTGTCATTATCATTACCGTTATCATCATTGTCGTCATTATCGTTCTCATTACAGGGATCATGGCGGGATTAGTCTTCATCCCTCCGCTATCAACATGTTCTTTGTCCCACTGAGGGTTCCATTATAACATGTTCGACATGCAAGTCCACAAAGAAAAAAACACACAATGCTGGAAAGTACTTTAAAATGGTTTATATTGTCTCTGCTACACAACAAGGACTATATTAGAAAAGACAATTACTTGAAAACTATTTTTTAAATATATATATTTTTTATCATCTAGTGGTTCAACATAATTGTGATGAGCAATGACAATTCATGTCGGCCAGTATAAAGGACAGTCCAAGTCCGTGTACAGTATCACAGAGACAAGTGTGAGTCACACCCCGGTCGCCATGCTGTTGAACTGTCTGCTCAGAAAGGCTAACGCATGTAGCGCCGTGGGGGTAATGCCCCAGATTATTTACATTCAACACTCGCTGCCTATTGTGGTCCATTCAGTCATATCCTGTCATGTTTGAGGTTGGTCATAAAAAAAGCTGCATAATTAATTGCCAATTGACACACATCTGTTGTTTGATCCACATTTCAGGTCGGCTCAATTCACACAAAATTTCTGGACTGAGACAATTACTAATGAAGAAAAAAATATTTAACAATACTTCCAAAAATATTTTTTATATCTAACATAATTACTGTTGTAGCAGACACAATACAGAATTTTCATAACTGAATTTCAATATTGTGAGTTTACCCTTTATGGACAGTCCTAAGAATATAAGAGATTTTGTGGATTCGTATTTATCAAGACATATGCATGTCAAACATGTGATAGTGGGATTTTCCATGGGACCATCATCTCTAAAGCCATGGTTTGTTTGAAAATTCGTATCATGGCATAATACGAGTTTGGCATAGCTTTAAGACCTGTCGTAATTTCTAGGAGCGCTAAATCACATTCACGACCTCTTCGAATATACCCATAATTGTGCAAATTAGAAACCAGGCATTGTGTCGTGCATTTCATCCCCTTCGAGCTCAGTTGCAGTTGTATGTAGCCGTGATTGTTCTGATTGGAGGGACGGCCACGTGTCATTCCCTTGATCACATCAAAGAGACCGCTCTACAGCGTATTTTCATTATAAACTCGGATTGTCTTTAAATTCGACGAAGCACGCTCAAACGCCGTCCGTTCATTGGCTGTTTTTGTTTTAAACGGACTGTTCGATCGCTGGCCCTATCATGTTATATTCTGACGAATATTACATGGCCAGCGTTCGACCAGGGCTATTCGAGTGATAACTGCAGACCTGGCGGAATCAATACTTGATTGGGGGAGGGGAACTGTCATAGCACTTTAGTCGAGGGTCCAGGGGCCGCCTAGGCCCCAGATGCTCCTGGGGTTTAGATCGCTGGAGATATGTTCTAAGAGATTTCTGTCGAATAAAATCACTGTGCAAATGTATTTAGTTCTTTCATATTCCTTTTACCATGAAAACACAATCGATGGTTGTTTTCTGAAATACTGAAGTAGACAAATATATGTTTAATAAATCTGCCTGACATACTCTGCAGATATAACCGATATCATTCGTGTAGGCAATAGAGTGTTATCAAATTCTTGCAATGAGAAGATCATTACAGAAATAACGCCATCTACATTCATTATTTAGAAGTATAGATGGCGCTAGCCATGCTTTTGGTCGTTTTAAGCAACATTATGCACGTCAGTAATGGGAGAGCTTCCAGCAAACACAGATTTAATGTTTCCACAAACGTATCAGTTTTTTTTAAACAACTGGCCATAACTGTTAGCAATGGTTATTTAAGGGACACAAAAGAAAAAAATGTGAGGAAAACCCTCTATCTGGTCCGTCATTATAGTTACTAGGGGAGGGGAGGGGGGGGGAGAGAAAAACTACTTGCGGCAACCCCTCTTTCACCCCAACCCCACAGACACAAACTCCCCAGTAAACTAAATCGACAAGGATGATTATGGGTGAAGGTAGCAGTACATTTGTCGAGTTACAGTCATCTTTAGGCGAGATGACGTCTGCTTGTAGCCAGATAATTGCAGCAATGCTAAAATGAGGCAGCAGATGATTGTATGTGAAATATGGCGACAGTCCATTGTAGCTAGAATTTCTTGGAGCAACAGTGCATTTGGCGATTTATTGGATCCCATCAAGAGTGCACTGGAAACACCCGGCATAGTGGGCGCCCACGTATCCATCTCTGAAGTTGGGAAAGCAGTGTTTTGAAGAGGACTGAAGAGATAGTGAACTTGACACTGGTTAAGATATACCGGCCATTCCATATTTGTTGACCACTCGACCACTCATTTGAAGAATGGACAAATTATCATATGCATAGACATGCTCTCCGAGTCGATACTCACGCCGATGATGAATTACGAGACATTCCAAGTGATTAGTAAAGTTCAGGGTCATTGACTAGTAGCCTAGACTAGGAGGTTCACGTTAGCGCGAGCTGACCGTATTTAGGCCTACAATGGACTGTCACTTGATCCTCGTGTAGTACAATGGACTGCTGCAATACTAGACAGACACAAAACAAACACATATTCATTCATATTTTGTATTAAATATACATGATGTGAATGAAAATTGAGAGATAATTGAATCGGTGCTATTTCGGACAAGAAGAAAGTTCCCAAGTGCTCGAATATACAGTTTAATCCATGAAATCGCCCCGTTTCGTCGTAATATTTGTCCATGGTACTAGACACATAATGGAGCATAATGGACTGCTACTCACACAGATCAACTGGAGCAACGCCACAAAATGTGCAAAATCTTTGTCAAATTCTAATAGTAATATAAACCGAGATTTGGTGTCGATGCAGTACGATATCTAGTGATCAAAAATGACTGGTCACCAACAGCCATACCTTTCCTTCACAGGTGAAAATCTCCCATTTTCGGGTAACGATGCAGACGTCTGGTTTAAGTCACGCTGCGCTTGAAAACGAAAATTACCGAATGACCAATAATCATCACTTTGAACGACAAATGTACTGTTGCCTTCATCTATAATCATCCTTGTCGATTCAGTACTGTGCCACTTCTCCGGGCATGTATACTGCCCTACAATCGCGCGCATGGATGGTACGGAGTATACAGACCTGCATTATGGAAGATGCCATGCATCTTCATTTCATCAAGTCAATTTCTACGTTCCCACTACGAACCTGCCTTGATATGTCTGACCGCCTTTAGTGTTCAAATCCTGAGGTGTAAATTTTACCAACGAACGAGAGACGAACAAATTATCAGAACCTACCCGCCGATTGTGTGCAGAGTGACATCCTCTTCAAGTAGCGACGTCATTCCTAGCCAAGTTGACATGGCTTCGTTCGTTCCTACCGTTCCGTAGTAGGAACGAACGAAGCCATGTCAACTTGGCTACGTCATTCCTCCTAATGTGGTGCATGGTTGTGTTGATCCAATATATAGGTCAGCCAAATCAATAAAGCTCTTCTGTGACACAGTTCGAAATTCAATTGAATTCGAGGTCAGTGACGTCTCGGGTCTGTTTATAAGTTCTTTATATCAAGGAAGTTCAAAGTCACACGGGATAACCAATACTCGATATTTTCGAAAAAACGTCAATGTCCTGAATATTTTCGTGAAATTTATCCATATTTTCGAAACAAATCTCGGATTCTGACCATCGGCTGAGATCCACCTAAATGCAGAACAGCCAACGTTAGTCTTTCACGATATATACCAGCTGGCGATCCGAACATGTCATGTATGCAGATTTGTTGAAAAACAAACCAAGATAACCCGCCATTTTCGATTCATACGCTGTTCTACTTCTTCAAAATTACAGACCTACAACACCTCGTGGATGATACGGAAGTTATTCACATCTGTATCTTTTCTAAGCCCAGGCAACATATTTTTCAGAAGTGGTACAAAAAACCTGTAATTTATCAGAGTTCTCGAGTCTGTTCTCCGCCGGATTAAGACCGAACAGTAAACGGTAAAGTATCGGATATCGCTTTGTGAAAATGGCGACACACGATTCGCAAGCCATTCTATGGATGGCGAAGTGTACGCAAATGTAGAGTTTAGCTGATTGGCTGACGACATTTACGTGGTGTTGATTTCGGGGAATTCCTTCTTACAGATGCCGAAAGTAAGCTGAACCACAGGGGCTCGTTACCGTTGTTAATTGGTTAATTAGGTCGATTACGGTGGGGGGCTCGGGGTAGGGAATGCCCTACCTCGACCCCCCCAGTAATCAATCTAATTAACCAATTAACAACGGTAACGAGCCCCTGTGGCACAGGAACCAATATTGTTTGATTCTTCAATTCGGTCTGGTGAAAAAGCAACCTGTCATCAACCTAATTAACCAATTAACAACGGTAACGAGCCCCTGTGTCCTGTGCGATATACAAGACTTCGTGACTTAAAAAGCCTTTGGCAAGTGTTGCAGGTGATGATATTCGGCTTACCCGAAAGATTTGTACATCAGATTGAATGAATCATTTATATTTCTGAACACCCCCAGAGAACCCCTCGACATGCTGACGTTCATTTCATGTTGATGTTAGCTCGGCGATCGGTTGCAAGTTTGTTTTGGTATGAAATTTACAAGGGCTTAAACGTCGCTTTCTCGGCGCCTGTGGGAATTTATGCTGATTATCTGTCTCGGTCCGAGACTGGTTTCAGATTGAGAAGTTTATTAAGCAGTTATGTTAACATTTATTCATGGCGTATCTAGACTTTGCGCTAACCATAACCCTCTCTCTCCATCTATGGGGAATTGTGTGGACAATGGGTTTTTCTGAAACCCCACTTATTACCTGTTGAATAACGCTTGTTTTTTCTGGTCTATTATTTCTTCAACATGTTTGGTGTCATTACGTACAAGAATGAATAATGCCGAACATAGTTTCCATCTAGATAAACTAAGATGGTAAATCACAGGGGAATACTACGAAGCGTAGAAGGATCCCGAGATAATTATCTCTGAATCCGAGACAATCGACCAATGACAATGCAGAATTGGAGATAATCGTTCAATGTGAAAATGCAGAACTCCAAGATAATGACAATCGTGGGGGCCTTCTTCCAACACAAGAGAGCTCGCCGCTCAACTCGAGGTTGTATCATGCGGGTCCTGGAATACTATAGGCTAGCTGCATACCACAGAGGCTGCACAGAAAAGACATACATGTTTTATTCTAGACATGTTTTATTCTAGCATTAAAAAATTAGCAAAAGATGGACATGTCTGAATCTAATTAAAAATAACATGTAATGAATAAAATTTTAAGGCCTTTGTTATGGCATCTATTTAGGCATTCAAAATATGATGAAATACAACAAAGATACAAGCTGGAACTCCGATGTGTAGAGCAATATTGAAACGTATTTCCAAGAAGTGCTTCGCCCATGTCAAGGAGATAAAAGAAAGGAAAACATTTTTATAAATATTAGCTAACCAAATTATTTACGATTTACAATATAATGGAAAATATTTTGAATTCTCCAAAAGTATTTTGGGGTTGAATATTCATTATACCGGCCAGACATGTCAGATGGTCATGAAAACAACCGAATCAAGTGGTTGTTGTCCCCAGACAAACACGCCTTTGAAATGTAATTTATGATTGACAGGTGCCTCTAACAAACTGGGCTGACAAACTTTAGTCTGGGGTTTGCAAGACTTGAGTATTTGCTTAACAATTAGGATCCGGATTCTAGGTGACCTGTATTTACATGGCCATGCAGTGTCTTGAATTTTTCCAATGTTCCCCCAAATCTTTGAAAGAATATTTGCATATGAAATTGAGTATTGCTCCAGCCACAGGCCCGCAAAACAAGAGTTTTGGGGGGTGTGGGCGGTGGTATTAGGGTGAAGTGTCGAAATATGGGGTATCTATATATAACCCCATGCTTTACATAAATCTTATATAAAGCATGGGGTTATATATAGAGACCCCATATTTCGACACTTCAGCCTAATACCACCGCCCACACCCCCCAAAACTCTTGTTTTGCGGGCCTGTGGCTCCAGCCTGGCGAGACCTTGCAACCCTATTCTGTGACTGAACATTGGGACTTTCTGTAACACAAGCACCATGAGCACAGAGGCTGGGCAATTATATTTTATCATCAACAGTGTAAAATACTGTTATATATGTCTATGGATAATTTTCGAAATTTTGATAATTATCCATCATATCTTTGGTGTTTTGCAATGTTTTAATTATAGCATTGTCTTGCCATGTTTTACAACTCTACAATTTTGTGCAAATATAGTCTTGTATTACTGCTACAAATGGTAAAAGACTTGTCAAGGTGAGATTGCAAGAATGGATGAACGGTCTTAATAAATTAATATCCTGTCAACGCTCTCCAATACTTGAACATTAATAAGCGTCAATTCTCCACCCCCCCCCCCCCCCCTCCCCCGGCCATAATCCAAAGATGGATTTGTTGTTTATGTTTTCATCCGGGGATTCTCTGAAATGATAAAAGCCAGCTGGTAGGCCTAATCCAGACCTCTATTTAACGCTTAGTGGTTCTCTGGGCTGCACTAGCTGGTTTCATGCTGGCGTTACACGAGGATATATATATGCCTACCAATTACGTCAGACGGAAGAAATCCATCTATATATGTATAATAGCATTTCCTGAATCAACTACGAGTCGATTTTTTGTGTAGAATTCTCTTCAACTGGAAAAGAAAATGGCACACACTATATATACACGGAGATTTCATTGGTTAATTATGTCGGGGTCCGAGATATGAGATAATTTTCATTGGACGATTATCTCGAGGTGCGAGATAATTCTGAAATTTCTTTGGTCGATTATCTCGAGATCTCATTGAACAATTATCTCGGGGTCCGAGAGAAACAATCACAACAAGTTCTGACTTTTCACTTTGACAATGATTGACGTTTAGTTCACGGATCACCTTCGTAAGATACGATCTTTTGATATTTTCTACCGCCTAACATAGTCAAATTTTTCGACAAGAATAAACGCTTTGATATTTAAGTTTATCACATTCATGCTTACTCGCGAACGTTCGGTTCGATGTGGCGATGCCTCTCTAACAGCTCGTGCTGGGTGACAGCCATTGACGCGAGGATTTCCACAAGAAATTTGTGAAAGGGAGTATTTCATTACAAAATTGTTATATAATGGTTGAATATACAACAGATAGTTCGAATCCACACGAACATAGCTTGCTTAAGGCTTATAATATTATTAAAATTATGCCTGCAGTTTGCGAAGTAGTCCCATGGCTGTGTTGAGGATATTCAAGATGGTTGCGCCCATGCTCGTCTCGGTCCTACTAATCACCACAACGGACAACAAGGGACCTTCAAATTACCACAATGAGCCTCAAATTCGTTGTCGAAAGCCGTCCAACTAATCAAAACAATGCCAACCATACCAATGTATATGTGGAGTTCATTGTGATCCTTTAGGATCCGTTGTGGTATGTTTTGGGTCTGTAGTGGTAATTTAGGGTCCATTGTGGTATTTATCGGACCTGTTGTGGTAATTTGGGGGCCCGTTGTGGTACTTTTGGTGTCTGTTGTATATCTAAATTTTTGTCCTTTACTCTTCTCATTTTCTACCATAACCTCAAAGAATATATGTGTCATCTTCATAGGATAGTTAATTTGTGGAGATGGGCAACATTCTTCAGTCGGTCTGAATAAATGTCAACATATTGCAAAACAAAATGCTGCAGTCGCCCTGATTCGTCCAGAATGAACTTTATCTAGCTGAATAAACAGAATAAATCGGCCTAAATGTGTAATTAATTAGGGCTTTTCAATTGATGGATATACAATTATTCAAGATACATTCAATGAAGGAAGGTCAATGGTTAGCAATAACAGCCATATTATATAAATTGTTCTACGCTGGTTCTGTGAGATGTTGGCATAGGGGACGAGTAATGAACGTGTTGGGTGTTAGAGAGGTAACATTCTCCCATCCTTCATAATGCAGGTCTGAAAACTCCATACCTACGTACCAGGCCCTGCAGGCAGATTACGGCTGTACAGTTATTACTGGAAGTGCCCGTTTAAAATATCAGTCAATGAACGGACGGCGTTTTGGGGAAATACCCAACTTAAGTGAGATATCGGTACACTTAGATGACGGACCAGTTTATGTGGAGAAAAAGCTGGAGGACAAACTCTGTGAAGTCCGAGAGGAAACAACATGGGGGCGTCTCTTAAGTCAAAACGTGCACGGATTTGAACATCGTACTTCAAAGCAACCAGAAGGAGAGGAAATATACGACACATTGTCATTGCTTAATTCGTTCATATATTGGCATGTTCTGGAAGGTCATCATATAAAGAATGCGCCCCGGAATATTTCCCATTGAAATGGCTGGTATTCGTTGTGTTGTACATAGCCTATAGTATTGCATCTTCACCACGTCAAGGTTTCTATTTGTGAGCCAAAGGCGAACCCTTGACCAACTTACATAGCAAACCGCGTTCCGCCCACACTCCAGTTACGTGACCTAGAAAAACTGCGCTGATGGTAAAATACGTTTGGGTTTTACTTTCGCTGCTAAAATACTCACTGATACCGAATGTAAAATACTTAATCCAAGCACGTATAACAATAAAATATTAATGGATAGACCAGTGAAATTTTATAGAAATCCGTGCGTTTCAACCCAATTCAAGTCCTTTAATGGGAATGTGAGGTCGGATACACTGACATCGCGGACCGCCTTTAAAGCTTCGGTGTTTTCCACATTTGCCTGGCTTGTTGGATGTTTGATGGTAGATGAATGGAGATGAATGGGTTTATTTTCTCTTCAAATAGATTTTGTTTTAAACTATGTTTCCTTATATTTATTAATGTTCATGGTTGTTGAAAAGGTGCATGTTCTTTTGCCACTGGGTATCGCACAAGCTATGGTGTTTTCGAATCTGTTGTCACGTTCGCCATGGTCGCGGTGCTTAAGTGATCTGATTGGTCAATATGTGCAGGATGCCGCTGTGTGTCGTTGATCGCGATACATTGCCCACGCGTACCAGGGGCTATATCTAGGATAGAGATACCCCTGGTTTTAGCGAGGATGATAGTATTGGACCCTTCTACGGAGCGCCAATGATCGGCTGGTGCAGCAACAACAACATTTTCCCAGTTAGACGGCAGATTTTGAAATCGAAAACGAGGCCGCGCTATGTCATCAGTCAACTGAGACAGTCACGTGGTTGTCTATGAAGATTGGGGTGGCTCCTATATATAGTGATCCAATGAAAATGCTCGTATTAGTTTAAAATGGCGGGGTCGAATGACCAATCACTGAAGGGGAAACAGCTGGAACAGTACGCTGACACGGTCTGTTAATATCTTGATTTAACAGAGAGTACTACAGACTATGGTGTACAAACAATTTCCATACGAAGGGAGATTTATCCCGCTTGAGTTTGATGTACAAGCTATCCATCATGGCTCGGATTTGATCGACGAACCATGACTTGGGATGATGGCCAACTATAAACTCGAAAGAAAACTGGTGGCCAAGTTATTCTTTTTAATTTCTTGGAATATTTTACTTCGAATATGATAATACAAAATGTATTCGAGAGTGAATGAGTATGTCTTCATGAGACCAGTTTTCTTGGGAATAATTATCATGGTCTGCACGTTTCAAATATTTATCGGGATCATTGATGAAAAAAAGTGGCATATACTTACCATTTTGTATGATCATGCTGAATGTTGTTTTCTCTGGTAAAGTTATTTGCAATAAAGTAGTCCGGGAGCAGGTCGAAAAACCTGGAAATACAGTCCACCTAATGTTTTTTGATGGTTTCTACATCTGTTCGATGCGCTGATCACGAAACCGGATGATGCCACCTTGGCATCCTTGGGGAAATCGAAATATCCAAGATGGCCGCCATGAGGCATTTCCTGGTTATTATGTCATGCTGAATTGTCGCATGGATGATCTCGATCACTGATTGTGATATATTTGACTATAAATTTGGGATAAATTCAATCAGTACATACGTCAAACAACAACTTGGCGAAAACAAACAAGAATAACAGGAAAAATTATTCAAGATGGCTGGCGTTGACCCTTTAACCCTACCTGGCCCCCTGTTGGTTTTTTGCTCCTATCTACGGAACGACAGAAAATTGAGAGCTGAAACTTCTTGACTTTTTAGATTATCATATTGGGGTCATTTTCAGCCTATTTGCACCCCCCGAGCAGGGTATCATGGGTAAATTCAAAATGGCGGCCATGTGGGGTACCAGAAAAGTGATGTTTTCGTCATATTTCTTCAAAATTTTTGCTTTTCTGTATGGAAAAGTGGATAAAATCCATTTTATTTCATATCAGATTATTATTTACTAATTTATCATGCAGCTTTTGCGAAGAACAAGCAAAAATAAAAAAATTCGAAAATTCTGACCAAAAAGTGGTCCAAAAATGCTCTTTTTGAAAGTGACGTCATCAAGGCGGCCATCTTGGATTTTGTTTTACATTTTCTTGTAGAGCTTGACCCAATGATACAGTGTGGTAAATTTTAGCGATAACGAAAATATATAGGGGTGTACCGCAGCCTGGGGGGGGGGCGGAAGTGCCCCCCCCTCGGCTGCGGTACACCCCAAATCGCCCAGGCCAGATAGGGTTATAATATGCCCGTCTCTCTGAAATATAAAGCGTTGAATGTATTGGTTACCTCAATCACCCATGGCTTTCAAAATGCTGACATATATGACATATTTCCCAATGTCCGTAGAGCATAGAGTATACCAGGGTGCGGGTGCATCACAGGTGTGTGCGCATGCGTACGATGACGTCATTTTCGAGCTCCGAGAGCTCCGAGCTCAGACTCCAAGAGCTCCGAGCTCAAGACTCCAAGAGCTCCGAGGGCTCCCGAGCTCCGAGCTCGGAGCTCCGAGATTGAGGCGTGCCAAAGGCCCGTCTTAACGCAAGAGCTCCGAGCTCCAACAGCTCCGAAAGCTCCAAGCTCTCAACCCATTCATGCGTACATCCAAATGCGTCCTAACATCAGGAAAATAGCCATGGCCATCTATGAACGGTATAGCCTGATGCCGCTTGAAATGAAAGGCGATCCCACGCACAGGTCCATCATGAAGACCAAGCTCTTGGGTGACCTTAACGCACTAGCATAAAACGTCACTTGAAAGAGGATATGGGGTTACTATCCACCAAGGCCCTGGAAAATAAGCAGAATGCGCAAACAACTGTTTCAAAACATGCTGCCTCAACGGTCTCCTGGACTGCTCGAAGACGCTTAGGCCAAGAGCGACCCTGACCGAAGATTGAACTTTCTCAAACGACGGCTTCTGATTGGACAACAGCTTACGAGAATTGTAAAAATACCCAACGCGGCTCCCCCAACGTGGGTATGATGTACTGGTGGGGATAATAACTTGATTGACCTGTCATCCTTGGTGTTGTTCTCTCATCTGTCTACATCATGGCGTCAATGCGTTAAGCTAGAGCGTTAAGTTCACCCAAGAGCCCTTTTCCCACAATTCCCGACCTGCGCATGTGTGACATCGTCTACAAAACACGTCCCTCTGGACCCCACACCTCCATTTCTACTGTTGCAGAGCCATGACGGAGACCCATTCCTACGCGACTAGCATTTCACAGCATGCGATCGTGGTTAATTCACTCACGGGTTACCGAGCAGTGGTTCGGTCCATGTTTGGAGATGGCGACGACAACGAGGGGCGATGCCAGATCCTGGAAGAGCTCACAGAAGCGGTCCTCGACAGGGTCGGCTCGATGGAGAGGTGAGCTATCACCCTCTACTACTGGATTATGACAGCCATTCTTGATGCCCGGGCTATGGACCACGAGCGCTCACGCTGGAACCAGCGACGGCTCGTTGTCCTCACAATGGTCTTTGCCCTATTGAACCTGATGCTGTGGCAATGACAGTTCTGTCTTACAGCGACAGAAAAGAACGGCTCTTTTCAGAGCCTCCATGTATTCCAAAAGAGAGACGGGTAACTAAGCTCAATGTTCACACACAGTATACATACACACGCACTCACAATGGACGCTCCGCCATGACTCCCAACAAAAACCATACCATTCGTCATCCCGAACTGATGAGGGACACGTGTAACGTGTAAATCCCTATATGTGCAGATACTACCACCACAACCGGGCGTTGGGCACGCGTTACTGGTCATTTAGACCACGGATGGTCCTTCTCCACCCCAAACACCTACCTTCACGCCCACCAGAATGGCCGCTCTCGCTACAACTCTTCCTGATGACGTCGCCAATGACGTCACAGATGACGTGAACATCCCTCGAGTTGTGGTCTACACCACGAGAGCTTCAAGCTGACACCATACACGGCCTATTAAGATTAGGGATGGTCTCACAATCACACAACAGACCCCCATGAACCAAAAAATGCCTGCTTTCTATACTACGGCCAGACTACGCATGCGCAGAATGTTGAAATCGGATGACACAGTAACCCGGTCGGATGGTTCCCCAGGAGAGCTTCACGATGACACCTCTTATGGCCCAATCGCTTCACTATTGGTCCGTCGCGACCCCAAAACGTCTATTCAAATAACCTTTTTTCTGCGCATGCGCAAAATGACGTCAGTTCCACCTTACAACGCATCCAATTGAATGCGTCCCCACGAATGCTTCAAACTGATACCTAATACGGCCCAATCGGACAACTATTGGTCCACCTCGACCCCAAAACGTTCCTCCCAGTGCCCATTTTCCCAGCGTTCCCTGTCTGCGCATGCGCAGAATGTTGAAAACACACGACACATTTGCCCGGTCGGACGCTCCTTCACGAGAGCTTCACGATGACACCTACCACAGCCCAGTACGCCCAATATGGGTCCGTCTCGGGCCCCAAAACGTCCATTAAAATACCCTTTTCTACTGCGCATGCGCAGAATGACGTCAGTTCCACCCCACTACTGTTGAGATAAGCTGGAGGTAGTATTATAAGTGGTATGAAGTACTAATAAATCTATACACCTTTTCTTGAGCACTCGTCTCCCAAAAATATATAGCTCAATTCCATATAGCGATCAATCTAAACGATATACACCGGTCATGTTGAATGTGCTGGCGGCCATCTTGGATATTTTGATTTCCCCAAGGTTGCCAGGCTGGCATCATTCGGATTCTGAATCTGCACACACAGGAGATATATAATCCATCAAAAAACGTTAGGTGGACTCCATTTCCACGTCAAGGCTCAAACTGGGGTTTGGCTCCCGGACTTATTGTCCCCCGCCGGAGACTGGAGGGGAATGGGGACTTGGGGGATCCCGAGAGTCCGTAAATTCCGTTATTCCCATTCTCTCATTGTCATAGTTTGTAACCTGTTGATGTAACTGTAGGAGGTATAGCGTCGGATGCCATGAGAATGCGTTACTCCGTGACTCGGTTGTTCCGTAATATTTTTTTGCTGTCCACGGGCAAAAAACGTGACAGGGTGAATCGATTAATTTCAAAGGAGATGCTACGATAAGGCGGGATTTCGGTCTATATGTGGTGCGCATGAAATCGAAAAAATAAAATGTCCTAAAAAATAAGTGTGTTTACATGTAACGACAAGAGACGATATATATAGACAACTTTCCTACGAAGTAGGCTACAGAACGCAAATTGTCCGGTAATGAGTGAGTCAGTCAGTCCATCCGAATCCTTTCGTCGACATGAACGTGCATTAGGGCATTGTTACCAGCAAGTTCTGAGCTGACCGAATTCTGATGAAAATTTGATTTATAATTTTTTTTTTTATTATTTATTGATGGCTCAGCGAGTGCACTGTCATGCCCATCGGGAACCCTTGGCTGTATGTTTCACTGTATATATAACACAGTACAAAATCTGGTGGGGTATGCCATCCGTAATTGTTTTGAGAGCTAGAGGTCACAGCAGTGTAGCTGGGTTACCCCCAATAGGCCTATAAACAGATCAGAACTAACAGTCTGATAGGCTTGGTATTCGAGAATGCAGTTAATACTGACATGGTGTCATAATTAAATTGTTCTTAGAGGTCAGAGCAGGGGAGACAAAAATAAACAGATCTGTCTGGGAGTTAAGATAACAACGTGATGTAGAGATGCTATTTATTCGTGTTTGTACCGGTCATGCTCAGGAGAATGACATAGAATCATTATTATCTTGTGCCAAGGTGTTGGTCTTGAGTTGAATTACCGTAAACTACATAAATGCTATCTTTCTACTATAGGACTATATATAAGAATTTGTTGTATTGTTGGGAAAATAATGCGATTCAAAAAGTTGTTTTTGTCCTGGACAAGGGCACTGAAAACCATTAAAGAGACGTAAATGTATTTTCACACGTAAAGCCTGAAATCTACTGAACTTTTTATTATTCAATCTGTTTCCTTTAGTTAAAAAATTGTAAAATTAAATCGGCGGTCGTTATTTATTTTTGGAATGAAGGTGCATTAGGAGACTGTTACCAACAAGTTCTGAGCTGACCTACTTTTGATGAAAATTTCTGGTGATTTTTGATGAAAATCACTGATGACTCTGACTTGGGCAGTGCCCATCTTAATATAGGCAGGATTTCAACTGGGGGTGGGGATTTCCTAGCTAAATAATATATAGCCCTCACAAGTATGAGGGCTATAGGTCGGCCCCAGTCACCTCCAGCGAGGGTTTAGATAATTTTATTACGAATCACCCACCTCTGAACCTGCCCTACATCTAATCTCTATCCCCTCCTGCGCACTATTTTAAAATCTTGCGCCCTATTGTGAAATAGTAACTCATATATCGCCGTCTGAATTTTCCAGTCGACAACTTCCACTTTATACGCGCCATGTTCAATTGCAAACGGCCCAGCAAACATATACCGTGACGTCACCAACATGGCACGTAGAGAGTTGAAGTTTTCGACTGGAAAATTCAGACGGCGATATATGCGTTATAATAGTGCGCAAGATTTTAAAATAGTGCGCAGGAGGGGATAGAGATTAGATGTAGGGCAGTTTCAGAGGTGGGTGATTTGTAATAAAATTATCTAAAACCGTCGCTGGAGGTGACTGGGGCCGACCTATAGCCCTCATACTCGTGAGGGCTATATATTATTTAGCTAGGGATTTCCAAGAGTTCAGTTCGCGTCGGAGTCCTAATGCCTACCCTACTTCGTAGGTCCTGTGACGTTAGTCACACTGCTCATGTGTGAAAGTTCTATCTCGATTGCGTTATGATTATATGGCATGAAATTGAAATCAGCCGTCTGTGCTATTTCGTGAAAAACAAGAGCCCAAGGGGCTTCAATATACGCCCATATATCTGGAATTACATTGGTCCAAATTTCAAGGCACCGTTGTTTAATAGCTTGGATTCCAATTGGTAGCTAGCAATCCAGATAAAGGTCTACAATTTTGTGCTTCTGAGAATGTAACATATATCACATCTTATATTGAATGACAAACTAAAATGAGCTTAACTCTTGGTAACTAGTTGACCTTGAAGCTTGAGCTGAGAGCTCACATATCCCACACTGAAATCGACAATAGTCAAAAACAAGAAAATAGTAGTTTTCCTGCAAATGGATTCCATTCAGGCGAAAGAATTTTTCATGAAGGAAGAAGAAAGTGATGAAGTAAATCTTTGTTCTTTGAACAGGTATGAAGTTCATAAAAGAACCCTCTCCCCGTTAAATTAGTAAATGTATGGTTTTTATATCACAACAGTTTAACTAAATGTAGCGGTTTCAAACATGGGAGATAACTCCACAAGACAAATGCCATATACATGTAGGAGAGAGAACTCTGAATATCCCAACCTAACACAAAGTCAGCTAAACTTGATTCAGTTTTGGGGAACTGTGACCTTGACCTTTGACAAATTGATCTCAAAATGTATGGCTCCTCATTGCTATACGAGTAAGGTATACTCAAAGTTTGGTACCAATCCATACCTTGAAACTAGAGATATCGCATGGACAGCAAATGTTAATGGATGAATAGACAGAACATTGCATAACACGACCTCGTCTTCAACAGGCATATGAAAATGTGACTTTTAAATGATTTCTTGATTTTGGGGTCACATTTTGGTATGTAACACATCATGTCCCTCTAATGTATCTACTGGCAGAAAAAAAGTTATTTTTAATGATTTCCTGATTTTGGGATCAGTGACCTCGACCGTTGACCTTGATCAAAATTTTGGTACACGACACATCCGTCTTCCCGCAATGTATCAATGGACACAAAAAAATCGTGATTTCTGTGAATTTCATGATTTGGGGGTCACAGTGACCTTGACGTTCGGCCTTGACCTACATTTTGGTATGTGACACATCAGGTCCTCCTATGACAAACTGTCTCCCCGTAATTTCTCAACGGACACAAAAAGATGATGATTTTTAACAATTTCACAATTTTGGGGTCACAGTGACCTTGACATTTGACCTTGACCTACATTTTGGTATGTGACACGTCGTGTCTCCCTAATGTATCTACTGAAACAAAAAAAAATATTTTTAAAAATGTCCCGATTTGGGGGTCACTGACCTTAGACCGTGACCTAATTTTTGGTATGCGACACTTCATTCCCCATTAAATCCTCTCAAAAAAATTAGTAATTTTTAATGATTTCTTGATTTTTAGGTCACACTGACCTTTGACCTTGATTCTTGACCTTGACCTTGACTATTGACCTGGATCTAAATCTTGGTACATGACAAAACCGCTCCCCGTAATTTCTCAATGGACTCAAAAAATCATGATGTTTTAATAATTTCACAATTTTGGGATCACAGTGACCTTGACCTTTGACCTTGACCTACATTTTGGTAGGTGACACATCATGTTCCCCTAATGTACCTACTGACACAAAAAATGTTATTTTTAATAATTTCCTGATTTTGGGGTCACAGTGACCTTCCACCTAATTTTTTTGTATTCGACACTTCATTTCTGCCTACTGAATCCACTCACAAAAAAATAGAAATTTTCAATGATTTCCTGATTTTTTGGTCACTATGACCTTTGACCTCTGACCTTGACCTACATTTAGTATGCAACACATCGTTCCCCCCTACGGCATTCACTGACCATAAATTAGAACTGTAGATAGAAAACTGTCAACGATTTCCTGATTTTAGGCAACAGTGACCTTTGGCCTCTGACCTCGACCACAATGTTGGTACGCGACACATTGTCTTCACTTAGCATATCCACTCACAACAAATTGCAACTGTGCATGGATAGAAAACGCTCACAGATATAGACCGGACACGAACACTTCAGTGATTTCCTGTTTTTTAGGCCAGTGACCTTTGACCTCTGACCTTGACCTTCATTTAGAACTGTAGATAGAAAACTGTCCCAGATATAGACCGGACACGAGGGACGGACACACGGACAGACGGGCGGAAACCGCCATCACATAATACGTCCGCCTTTTGGCGGGCGTATAAAAGAGGGTCAAAATCCAGTCATATTTAGACATGAAGGACCCCTTGGACCAAAAAAGATTTTCCAGCTGTCAACCGCTTAAATGGCGTTTTAGTCCAAGGGTTCCTTCGTGTCAAAATGTGTGTTTGAATGACTCGATTTAGACCCCTTTTCATGAAATAGCACATGCTGTGGATTTCAATTTCATGTCATAAATATAATCATAACGCAATCGAGCTAGAACTTCCACATATTGTGTACATATATTTTATCTTGCCGTTACATTAAAACACATGGCAGTGTGATTAACGTCACAGGACCTACGAAGTAGGGTTTGATATGATTGAAGTGTGTACTCGTGAGATGACTTGGGGGCCCTATGTGCTACCGTGAGAGAATTTATATAGCAGTGTCTAATTGACAGAGGGTACTATTAACTTTCTCAGATGTCACCGCTGGTGTGTCATTAGCGTAGCAACTATTATCGCCCTCAATTCCTATTACCCTGGACAGTTATCATCCCAGCAGTACAGCACGAGGTTACCCATCCAATTCTTCACCGAGTTCAAAATCGCTTAACTTCGGTGATTTTACCAGAACCGGTGTGTCGTGATATGCCGTATCAGGGAACATTCAAAAGTCACAGTGAAACATACAGCCAAGGGTTCCCGATGGGCATGACGGTGCACTCGCTGAGCCATCAATAAATAATTTTAAAAAATAATTATAAATCAAATTTTCATCAGAATTCGGTCAGCTCAGAACTTGCTCGTAACAATGCCCTAATGCACGTTCATGCCAAAAATCAAGGTTCTAATGTCAATGGTTCTCCTTATTTTGCCGACGAAAAGATTCGGATGGACTGACTGACTCACTCACTCACTGACTCACTCATTACCGGACAATTTGCAAATGGTAGCCTACTTCGTAGGAACAATTATTTATAGGACATTCCATTTTGGGGGATTTCAACCGCACCCTGTATAGGCCAAAATCCCGCCTTATCGTACCATCTCCTTGGTCTCCAATGTGATGCTAAGTGTTAGAAAACGTTGTCAGCTGTTGAAATAGTGTTGGATCCTGAATGATTCGAGTTGGGGGCATGACACACGAGCAGTTTGACTAACGTCCCAGGACCTACGAAGTATAGCATTAGGACTCCGACGCGAACTGAACTCTTGAAAATCTCCACCCCCCAGTTGAAATCCTACCAATATTAAAATGGGCACTGCCCAAGTCAGAATCACCAGTGATTTTCAACAAAAATCACCAGAAATTTTCATCAAAAGTAGGTCAGCTCAGAACTTGCTGGTAACAGTCCCCTAATGCACCTTCAAACGTTCAACGGTTCTCCTTATTTTGCCGACGAAAGGACTCGAATGGACTCACTGACTGACTGACTGACTACCGGACAATTTGCAGATGGTAGCCTACTTCGTAGGAATAATATGATGAAACTTTCCGTTCTGTGATCTTCCTCTTCATATACAAGTCGACTTCTCCGTTCACTCTTCGAAGTGTGAACGGAGAAATCGGCTTGTACCTGAAGAGATGTCATTTAACGTGTCCTAATACCTTGATAACGCATATCAGTGTCCTAAATCGGGGCTCCTCTAGAATTAAAAAGAAACAAAACAATTAACAAACACACAAAATACGAAAAGCCACGTTACCACGTCGAAATTAAAATTACGCACAATGCCTTTGTGGTGTCATGTGATGAACCAAGCTACTAGGTAAAGCAAGATGGCACCTTATAATACGTAAGTCCGTCATGTATGATACCGTCAATAGGGTACAGCGTGCGTGCAATATACTTGCCCCTTTTCAATGGTTCCCCACACGTAGTCCCCATGTTGTAATATCATACATGACGGATAGACCCATTAATATATGAGGGAAATATTCCGTGATGTTATATCTGAGTTTATTGAGATTGGCGAGTAACATAATTCATCAACCGGAAAAGATGGCGGTATACAAAAATTATTCCCGGAATAATAATTTTTCTTTCTAACACATAATTACGTTCACGTATGTATCGATATTAAACTGAAAAATTAGCTATTATAATCGTTATCGTTATATATTTTTTCATGCAAGCACTTATACTTGCACGGAAGCATAAATGGAATTAACATGGGAACTTATGTTCTGCTTCAAAAGTATCTTCGACCCCAAGAACTTTATCTCGGACCCTGGGATATTATGTCAAGATCCCAGATACAGATAAATGATTCCCATGTCCTTTCTGTACTTCCGTATATGTGCTGGGTTTGCAGATGTCCATGCCATCATTTCCATAGTCCACCTCTCAAAACAAAAGCGATCCCCTGCAGAGCCCCGCGGTGTCGGTATATCAAAGACCAGGTACAACCCAATGGAAATGAAGAGTTTCGCGTACATTAGCATACTGAACGTTTCCCATTGAATGGTTTAACATGAAGCCACAGTTTGGTAATTGGATTCTGTCCATTCCCAGGTGAAGGGGCCGTGGGAAGAATTGTGACTGGGATCTTTAGTCTGACACCATTAAACACTTATCATTTTATTGCTGGAAGCCTCTTCTGAAAGTTCACAAGAATATTTTGTTGTCGCCGAGCAAGAATTTTACCTTATTGGCAAAAGCCAGTTGAACAACGTTGGGTTTTGTCGCCGACGAGAGCTAAACGACATAGTCCTGCTCCCCTCCCTACAAACTCAACTTGTTCGGAGACTTTCGATATAAATTAAGCCGGCATTAGAGAAACCGACAACTTGTGCGCGACTATTAGCTGTGGCAATTAATGACCCGCAACAAACTTACAGCTGCAGCAATGGATTTTGATCCTGTTGCTTTTGATCCGTTCATTGACTACTTCGGTTTAAGTGGTCTCCTTGCCAAACATGGAGATAGAAAGAACGTACGTCCCATGAACGGTGTAACGGATTGCATCAACTGGCGTAACATCAATGACTTGCTGATGGAAAACGGAGCGGATGATAGAGGAAATCCGGTCTTGATGGGCAATGAAATAATCGCTGCAAACAGGTAGGACCGATTTAAAATCTATTTAAAAGAATTTAATTTATTTTTGCGAAAAAATAATTGTGATGTTTACCTGGGCTCCAGATAAATTCTAAATCCTCGCACATCGATCGATACACTGGCTCGCGAGGATGCTCCTTCGTCAGACCTGATATGCCATCTTCGGGGAGAAATCGATTGTCATTTGCATAAAAATCTATATACGATATAGATAAATATACTCGCGAGTATCAAATAGTGAACTTTCCTATACCCTCCTGCTACTGTTTTATGGAGTAACAGGAGAATATAAATGAATATCAATATCATAATTAATAACTGACCAATGATTTTGGTATTCTTAGACATATGTATCGGGAGATTTGTCTCGATGGTAACGAGAACCAAGGTTGGTTCTTTCGAATCGTCAATCTAATTTATATATTTTGAGAAATCTATAATATAAGAACTTGTTATAGCCAAGTTTCATCGTTCTAGAGCATAAATTCATTTCTATGTACCATCGCATTTTTTTTCTAATCAGATATTTTAGTGTATTATATACTTCAAGAAAAAATGGCTTTATTCGCCGTCAAACCATGAAGTTTTCCTAACGTAACAACACATATCCTTTGTTCTAAGAAAGTGAAAAGCCAATAGAATCGGAATATTTTGCAACAATTTTGTTGCTCTTGTTAGTTTTGAAAGCAAGGTACATGCAATCTCCTAAGTTGCCATGTTTTTTAACATCACTGACCGCATAGCATATATTTTCACTTCCCTTATGACTTATCGCAAAATTTCTTGAAATTCAATGTGGACATTGCTATTAAAATTAATGCCTGTATTATATTGTAGGGGTTTATCGGGGTCCCCGTTGAACGAAGACATCCACGAGATGGTCCAACTGATGAGGGAGATGCAAACACAGTGGAGGGAAATGGTAGCTGTTCAACAGCGGGTACAAGGAACCAATGGGTCTGCCGCCTTCTCTCATGCCAGAAGCTTCTACTGTGCCTTCTGCCGCCAGAACGGCGAGATGCGACGTTTCTATACATCGCACTCCCTCAAAGACCGCTTTGGGAAGGTCGCCTGTCCCGTTTTGAGGGCGTATGTTTGTCCGCTTTGCCGAGCCACTGGTGACGAGGCCCACACGATGAAATACTGTCCGTTGGGGGATGGTGCCGAAACGGTACCTCTGGCCAAAGCTCTGAGATCTGGACGGAATTGCAGTGGTCAAAAGCGTTACAGCCAACAGAACCATATGTAAATTGTGCCATATTAATTGAGTTGACAATTATTTTTATTTACCAGATTTATATTTACAAAGTGCCATCTTCAGTTAGCGGAGAAATCACAATTCACAGACTTTACACTGAATGACAATTTCCAAATTAATCAGGCATTTATTTCAACTGTTCATTTAGCTTGTTAAAATTTTCTTTTTAATAGAAGAGCCCGCTCATAGCTAACAAAAAATGTAAACTTCGAACAAATTTAATGAGAAAACGTTTTTGAGTCGGTGATTTAAAAAAAAAAAGCCATGAAAAGTCTCTGCCAATTTTTTTGTTCACGTGATTGTGTGTGTAGAAACTCGTCTGGGGTATTTTAACAGGAATGAAATTAACGGGGGTTCATTTCCAGAGATTTACTTGTTTATTTTTAAGGTTATCTTAAATTTTCTAATCATTCCTGTTTGTTTTCACGTTGATGTCCACTCACTCCCATTTCATTTATATTGTCCTCTGCTAAATCAATAAATAAAGCCGATAGTTCCGGTGAAAATGCAGCTGGCTTGGAATTTTGGAGGGTTGTTTTAATTGGGGACGTGTCTCCGTAAATGTTTATCTTGCGTCATTGTATATGTTCTAAAAGTTCATTCAAATCTGGTAGACCAGTTTCTATGTGTAAAACTGCGGGAAGAACACAACACACGCCGTGCTAATTTACCATGAAAATATTCTGCGAAATAATTTTCTTTTCTAGCTCGGACTTGTTCATTGTGGATTTTTTTTAGGATGTTTTAAATGCAGCTGTGAAAAAGACAGTTATACCTCCTAATTGTGCATATTACGTATATTCACATATTGTTCTCAATGGGATAGTGTATAGATAAATGAAAATATTTTTCTGATATTGTCAACTAATATGAATGGACTAGAATTAAATCGAACTTTGCTAGATAAGCATGCGAACGATTTGTCAAATAAATGAATGTTTATTTCCTACCCATGCGGGATTATTCCAGTACCATTCGATGTTATTTTAAAGCGATGCAGAAATTGCCTGCCACAGAAGACTTTTTTGCAAGCTGTTTTTGTTCAAGATCCACCAGCATCGTCCTCCCGGGGATTTTTTTCCAGAAAAGCGGACTGAATTGTTCACCCCTTAGCAGTCTTGACTATTTATTTCCAATGGAAAATTAACCCACTTACCAATCTAGACACGAGGAGGATCAGTGATTGACAGTTAAACAAATGTAACCGCAGCCTTCATATGAAAAGATTATTTTTTTTTCATTTTTTTTCTTTGAAGGTCTTTCTCGTGTCTAGATTGAAAAATGGGTTAATTTCCATGACCGTTGGGAAGAACTCGCCGAATGAATAACAGGGCTGGGACAATTGTGTTGGTCGGCGCTTTCCTGGTCCTAATCCCCAATAATGAATGTTATTTGCAACTGACTGTTCACTTTTGCATCATGATCTCCATTCTATTGTCATTGTATTGCATAAAACATTTGCACAGAATTCATTTGCAACCCCACAGCTATTGATATATCGTGAAGCAATTTCAGCAATATTATTTGGTGGGAAATATTTCACCATTTTGATAATAATCCGTGGTAATACTTGTGGTTTGATACAATTATGGTGAATTCTGTGTTGCTGGAATATAGTGAACCACAGAGAAATGTTTGTAACAAGTATCAGCTGGCGAAAACAAACTTTGAGAATTTATCGACGACAATAGGTTTGTTGAAATTTGCAAAAAAAAAGTACATATGTGCTATATGTTCTGTTTACATTGTTCTATTGGAGTTTTGAGAATACAACTTTTCCTGTTGAAATGTTTTATTTGTTTCATCATTTTCTTGTGTACGAGCCTAAGGCACTCGCAAACTAAGAATTATTAATCTCATTATCACGATTATAGACAAAATGAAACCCTGCCAGTTTGTTCACCGGGTATATGCCTATATTACTATAATAATAAGGCATATACCTATACCCGGTGTATACTACATACCGGCAGTGTTGATTTTCCTAGAATGTAATTCATAGTCATCAGTTTGCGAGTGCCTTGGGTATGAACAGATAGAAGTATACCAAGATGGTATGATCGTTGTAGCCAAGTTAACAGTGGCGCTTCGTTCCTTACTAAACTTCGTATTCTTGGAAAAATGTTACTGCGACTTGAACAGAACTATATATAATGCAAACGAGTTCTAAGATGGAAATAAGCCAAATTAGACACGCGTGGGTAGTTTATATCCTGATAGCGAATTAGGGGAGAATAGGGGTACCCCCCCCCCGATAACCTGTAGGAAATTATAACCGTCGCCGTATTCTAAGCACAATTCGCTCTTGTAGGCTTATGTTGGTGAAGGGTTCGAGGAATCCCAGATTTTTATTACTCCGAGTCGGTGGCGATCAAATCGCAAAACAGATAGAACTGTTCATCCTGCTACTTTTTCCCCATCTTCATATCGCCAAGCTAATTTCTGCGTTCCCACCTCGCATCAAGTTAGCTTGATGTGATGAAAATGCTTTTATTCGTTTTGTGGATCAACGTGAGGAAATCTACTTTTCCATCCTCGCGAGCCAGTGTATCGATCGATCCTACCCACTGGCTTGGTTGGTTACCCATAGTAGTTCTGGATCAAGAGCAAGAGGCTTTCTCTGAATCGAATCCATCAGTAAGCGCGCTAATCCAGCTCATTACCCCAATCCGCTGTTCGGTTTGAGATGTGAATTTCATTGCTGGCCAAACTACTTGGGCATAATGCTTTGGATACAGACATGCCAATTGAAAACAACCACGGGGGATGAAATGTACGGGATTGTACAAGAGAGGCAATCACTCCAGAACTCGTTAGAATTAACAAAAATGTTCACTTCAGGTAAACCCTGGCCGAGGATTTAGGATTTACCTGGACTTGTGAAGATGGTACTTTCCCGGCGCTTTGAAGTTGACCATTTCACAGGAAATTAGTTCTTGGACTACTCGGTGTAAAAATGTTCACTTCCGGATTTCCGAATACTCCTTCTTGGCTAGTATTATCAGGCCCTGTGGAGTGGTTCTAAGTGGCTAAAGCCCCCGAATAATTTTCTTTCAAGTACTCCTTTTTCTAGGTAATTCTCTGCAAGAAACTATAATGACTGACGAGACGGTGATTTTCTCACATTTTTTTTCTTCTTTTTTGCATCCCTCGTTCGTCAAATAATTCACTGCTAACGGTTATAAAAACGTTTAAATTATGAATGTAGATGACGCTATTTACAAGAATCTAATGCGCCAATGATGCGAACACAATTTCTTCTATATTATTGCAGATATATATAAAGCGCCATCTACACTGTCGGAAAGATGGATCCAATTGGACGCAATATTTTTGGGTAGGCCTGTAGACTGACGGACCCACAGGGGCTCGTTACCGTTGTTAATTGGTTAAATAGGTTGATTATAGGGGGGAGGACATTCAAGTTGTCGCCACACCACGCTCACAAAACTCCGGTTTTATATCCCCTTGTCTTCGAAAATCGAATAAACTTCACTTTCAACCGATCGAGGAATGGTCAAGTCGCATATATCTTACTTTACCTTCTCTCGATCTGGCCTCTTCAGGGAAAAACTTGCATTTACCCGCCCAATTTTAACCGATATTTCCAGATTGACCGTAATCTCGATACTTTCTCTCGCCATGATGCCCGAGAATGAGCGAGACTTCCTCGCCAGGCACCAAGTTCGTCGCGAGCCGCCCATGACAGAGATCATAAAGCCTTTGCTATCGCTTCCTGTAGGCCATACATAGAGCGTATATGCCTACTGAATTCCGATTAGCAGGAATCATTATTTGTAGCGACAATTAGAAAATTTCTAGAACTACGACAAGTCGGCAGGATGGATGGGCACTGTTACTTGTTTACAACACTTGTTTAGTTTCTGCTAGACGAAAAGAACAAATATGGCTGTGGTATCGTTTAGCATACAACTTCATTATATTTGGGGGGTATACATGCACATAGGGGGGTATACATGTACATAGGTTGAGGGAGAAATCTGTATGATATGAAAAAGGAAAATTGTGGGCATATGGGTTTATTAGTGGGCTTGATCTCTGTATCCATTGATGTTGTAATTGGGGCCGATATGAATGTGGGAGGTGAATAGTATCGAGCTGACGACATGAGCCGGAGTTTATGGCCGGCGAGACAGAGTAGATTAGTCACGGACAATAAAGGGAAGGTTGTCGGTGTCTATGTGATACTTGTTCAAGGGACCATGTGTAGGAAGGTGTGGGGGAACGGCTTGCACGGCATGTCCTGCATGACCAGTGCCCATCGTACCACGATGGAGTGCCCAAGTAAATCCATCCATCCATGTAGGCCTAAATATCAGCAGTAGGTTTACCCCTCAGCTCAATGGAAGTTTATGGCTCTTTGCAGGCTCAAATTGAAAGCCGATATACACCGTTTTTAATTGGTTTATTAGGATGATGGGGGAAGGGAATTTCATTACTCCCTCACCCGCCCCGCCCCCGCCTCCCTGTCCATTGACAATGGTTTGGGAGAGGGGCATTAACTTTTACAATAATGACTATTGACCGTCATTCGATAGGGAGAGTTATATATTATATATTAATTATTATCATACAGCTGTCTCCACAAATTTTCAAGCTGATTGTTCTTGTTCTCACGGTTTTAGACGTTTTCGGAGTTCTTTCTGAAAATATTTCATTCTTCACAGAGATGTGCATCAGTAATCGCAATCTCAAAATCAGACTTTTTCATTATCATGCACTCTCACCTCAAGTCATACTACATGTAGGGATCACGAAACAGTGCATACAATAGCCAAGTCTGGGGACCAAAATGTGTTAGTAACCATGTTTTATTGGTCTCACGTCAGCTGATAGTCGGCTCCCGACGAACCCTGGTAGGAAAGTCTCGCTCATTCTCGGGCACTGTGGCGAGAGAAAGTATCGAGATTACGGTCAATCTGGAAATATCGGTTAAAATTGGGCGGGTAAATGCAAGTTTTTGCCTAAAGAGGCCAGATCGGGAGAAGGTAAAGTAAGATATATGCGATTTGACCATTCCTCGATCGGTTGAAAGTGAAGTTCATTCGATTTTCGAACACAAGGGGATATAAAACCGGAGTTTTGTGAGCGTGGTGTGGCGACGGCGCCAACTTGAATGTCCTCCCTTCCTCTTTTATTACCGACCTCGACCCCCCCCCCCCTATAATCAACCTATTTAACCAATTAACAACGGTAACGAGCCCCTGTGGACGGACCCAGAAATTTTGAGTCCAATTCAAGTTTTACTCAAAACTACCTGGACCTTTTTAGCCCACCATCACCAGATGGTGGGCTGTTCAAATCGCTTTTCGTCCGTCGTCGGTCCGTCAGTCCGTCCGTAAACAATTCTTGTTATCGCGATTTCTCAGAAACTACTTTATGGATCTTTCTCAAATTTGGTACACAGGTTCCCCGTGGGGTCTAGTTGTGCAAGATACCTTTTTTGGTCCGATTCGAAAATTCAATATGGCCACCAGGCAGCCATCTTGGATTTCCTCATGAAATCTTGTTAGCGCGATTTCTCAGGAACTACTGCATGGATCTTTCTCAAATTTGGTACACAGGTTCCCCTTGTATTGGGGTCTAGTTGTGCAAGATACCTTTTCTGGTCCGATTCGAAAATCCAATATGGCCACCAGGCAGCCATATTGGATTTCCCCATGAAATCTTGTTATCGCGATTTCTCAGGAACTACTGCATGGATCTTTCTCAAATTTGGTACACAGGTTCCCCTTGTGGTCTAGTTGTGCAAGATACCTTTTCTGGTCCGATTCGAAAATCTAATATGGCCACCAGGCAGCCATCTTGGATTTCCCCATGAAAGCTTGTTATCGCGATTTCTCAGGAACTACTGCATGTATCTTTCTCAAATTTGGCAGACAGGTTCACCCTTGGGGTCTAGTTGTGCAAGATACCTTTTCTGGTCCGATTCGAAAATCCAATATGGCCACCAGGCAGCCATCTTGGATTTCCACATGAAACTTTGTTATCGTCATTTCTCAGATAGTACTGCATGGATCTTTCTCAAATTTGGTACACGGGTTTCCCTTAGGGTCTAGTTGTGCAAGATACCTTTTTCGGTCCGAATCGAAAATCCAATATGGCCACAAGGGAGCCATCTTGGATTTCCCCATGAAACCTTGTTATCGCGATTTCTCAGGAACTACTGCATGGATCTTTGTCAAATTTGGTACACAGTTTCCCCTTGGGGTCTAGTTGTGCAAGATACCTTTTCTGATCCGATTCGTAAATCCAATATGGCCACAAGGCCGCCATCTCCCCATGAAACCTTATCGCGATTTCTCCGGAAGTACTGCGTGGATCTTTCTCAGATTTGGTACACAGGTTCCCCTTGGGGTCTAGTTGTGCAAGAAACCTTTTTTGTTCGATTCGAAAATCCAATATGGCCACCAGGCAGCCATATTGGATTTCCCGATGAAATTTTATCGTCATTTCTCAGGAAGTACTGCATGGATCTTTCTCAAATTTGATACACAGGTTCCCCTTGGGGTCTAGTTGTGCAAGATACCTTTCCTGGTCCGATTTGAAAATCCAGTATGGCCACCAGGCAGCCATCTTGGATTTTCCCATGAAACTTTATCGTCATTTCTCAGGAACTATTGCATGGATCTTACTCAAATTTGGTACACAGGTTACCCTTAGGGTCTCGATATGCAAGATGCCTTTTTCGGTCCGAATCGAAAATGCAATATGGTCAACAGGCGGCCATCTTAGACTTCCCCATGAAATTTTGTTATCGTGATTTCTCAGGAAGTACTTCCTGGATCTTTCTAAAATTTGATACACAGGTTCCTCCTTGTGGTCCAGTTGTGCAAGATACCTTTTCTGGTCCGATTCCAAAATCCAATATGTCCATCAGGCGGCCATCTTGGATTTCCCCATGAAACTTTGTTATTGCGATTTCTCAGGAACTACTGGATGGATCTTTGTTAAATTTGGTATACAGGTTCTCCCTGTCGTCTAGTTGTGCAAGATACCTTTTCTAGTCCGATTCGAAAATCCAATATGGCTAACAGGCGGCCATCTTGGATTTTCTCATGCAACTTTGTTATCGTGATTTCTCGGTCCGAATCGAAAATCCAATATGGCCACAAGGCGGCCATCTTGAATTTCCCCTTGAAACATTGGTATCGTGAATTCTCAGGAAATATTTCATGGGTCCTATTAGTGCAACATAACTTTTTTTGGTCCGATTCGAAAATCCAATTAATACGTTATTCTCAAGTTGTGACGTTGCATCACAAGAGTCGGCGGATCAAACGGTGGGGCATATTCTATATATTGACTATAGAGAATATCCATACCTTCACCTTCCATATCAAGGAGTTCAAATAATTCGGAATTGAAATGTATTTCTTCAAATTTTAAATCAGTTTTCTTTAGTCCATGCAGTAGCAAGTGAACTGCCCCACCCTTTCGTCTGCCGGCGGGTCGGCTACATGAAGGGACGTCACTCTTGTGACTCAACGTCACAACTCGACAACTGTAGACTATTGCATGTTTCGATCCAAGGGAGATAATCTGGATTCAGACACTTTCGAAGTTTCAACATTACTGCACGGACCGGATCCCTTGAGTACTAAGTATTGTACCATCTTACTATTTTCGAGCATGGTATCTTAAAAGAGATATCTCAAACTAGCCCAGTAAACAGAACAGAATTAGCATTCGTTCCTAATTATAAAATCTTAAGTATGTTTCATAGCTCATTGCAAAGTGTCAAAGAGATTGGTCTTCGCTTCCAGTACCCAATGATGACACGTGCAAAAAATAAATAAAAAAAATACTACAAAACGGAGTCGAAGGATCCTCCGCACATGTACATTCACTTTCAGACTAACTTTGATCATTTCTCTTGTATTATAACAACCGACATAAGTATAGTTTCTAGAAATCTTGAAACTCCTGAAACTTAGAATATATCTTCGTGTTTTTCAGTGTCCCTTTTTCGATCTTTTTCGCTCAGATTCGAAATTCTGTAAACAAAATTACAAATCAATCGTTTGTTCTTAGTAACAATGAACAAAAAGATCCTCTAGTCATTAGCTTACAATTATCGGACAATGGTGGGCGCCAAGATCCTTCAGGATCTCTCGTTGGTGATTCGGATGAGTTCTCGAGTCCTTGCGTCTATCTCGTGCATTTCATCCCCAGCGGTTGTTTTGAATTTATCTATCGTATGTGTCGATTGATACGCTGGCTCGCGAGAATGACTCAAAACAGGTGAAACTAAATGACGGGAAAAGTTTGGGTATAACAATCGAATTTGACTCGGAATTGTTTGGGTCCGTCACGTCTATGTCCCAAAATATTGAGTTGGATTGACTCGGTCTAACGTACTTTTAAATTATGAATATATTACTTCTGCAATGATCTTACAAGAATTTTTAACACCGCATTGCCCACACGAATTATATGGTTTTTAACACCGCATTGTCCACACGAATTATATCGTTTACGTAAAAACAATGTGCCTAGGCTACTATATTATACATATTTAGTTTTTGTAATTCAGCATCACAAGGAACGACCGTCGATTGCGTTTTCATGGTGAAAGGTTTATGAAAGAACTAAAAATACATTTCATTGCGGAATGATTTTATTCGCCAGAAAATCACCCAGAACGTGTCTCCGGCGATCTAGACCCCAGGAGCTTCATGGCCTAGGCGACCCCTGGATCCTCTCATGAAGTGCTGTGATAGTAGCCCCCGCCATCGTCCATCAAGAATTGCTTCCGCCTGCCTTGATTATCCCGGTTATATCTGTGTACGAACATGCTGAAAGGGTGCGGAAATGATTGTGATCATTGTCTTAATCAATGGACAAGCACCGTTAATTTTATCATTGAGACGCATGACCGTGTGGGCGTGGCTGACAACCCAAAATTGCCTAGCCCTTCAACCGAGAATTTCTAATTTAAAGTACGCTAATATGAGCATTGAGGGAGAGGGGGGAGGGTCCAGTTTTCAGCACCAACTGAACCATGGGTATTCCAGGTTTCTCATATTATTCACGGTTTCTACTCCCCGCCAATCTTCCGTAAATGTGGAACACAAATAGCTTTTTTCCTCCAAAATATGTAGTCTGAAACATGAAAACTATCGTCTTCGTAGGCCTACTGCAAAATCCAATGCAAAATATATAGAAAAATCACTTCATTGAGGACGTACGAAATAATGCCAGAATAACTGTCAGAATAATTGACAATTCCACTGTCTTGTGTCCTCTGAAATTGGACAGGAGCGGCGTTGAAAACATCTTGCTAATTTATCAGGGGTACCGCGATGATGCGGAATGTGCACACAGATGGATCATAACCGGAATATTTCATTGTTGATCACAGTGCTCTCAGAGCAAACAATCACAATGCAATGATCACATTAATTTTTTCAATGATTGAATAAAAAGTTTACAATTTACAGTAACACCATCAATGGGACCACAGAATAAAAAGTAGTTAACGGCTGCCTTAACGAGAAATCATTATTTACTTGATACTGGACTAATACAGTAGCTGAATACAGTTAACCATATCTGGCCTGGACGATCTGGGACTTGTCCAGGCCCAATGTGTGGGAGCGGGGGGAGGCATTTAGCCTCCAATATTTCTCTTACCCCTTGAACTTACCAGACTAACCAATGGTTCAATCATCATCTAACCAAATCCGACTTCTTTATCCGTCATTGGCATAAAAACGGTGTATTATTTTTTAAAGATATACTTGACTACAATGGCAAAGTACTCTCTTTTGATATAGTTAAAGCACGGTTTCAAATTCGCGGTGCTATACTGGATTACCGACGTTTAATACACAACATTCCGGTGTTTTGGATATCAAAATTACAAAATTATAATAAATTGCAGTCCGACATCTATGTTCCCCCCATTTTGCCTTATGTCAGAAAGTTAATTGCTACTGAAAATGGTTGTAGAAAATTTTATGATGTATTTGTTCATAATGAATTGATGTCCCTGTCTCAGGCAAGATGGGAGGAACTGTTGGGTATCGCTCTGAACTGGAGACCTATATATGCCTTGCCGAAAAAAAAAATCTTCCAATATTCAACTACAGGACTTCCAGTTTAGGGTGATGTCTTACCACAAATATAATGCTTGTTAATTGGGCATCAAGGAGAGTAATTTGTGTACATTTTGTGTGCAAGAAAAGGAAACCATTAGCCATCTATATTTACTTAATGTATCAAGGTGAAGGAAATCTGGCGTGATCTTAGGGCCTGGTTTCTAAATGCGACAGGCAAAGACATAGACACCTCATGTATAAACATCTTATTTGGACTCCCTGCAAACTTTCAGCTAGAAAATCATCTAATTATTTTAACTAAGCAATATATATACAAGACCAGATGCCGGGACACAAATTTGGATTTCCTTAGCCTTGAGAATACCTTAAAAAGTAACTTTGTATTAGGAAAGTACATTACCCAGTTCGAAAGGATCTGGGCTCCAGTAGTTGCAAGCCTGTCTGATTAATTTGTACACAGGCCAATTACTACTAAATGTACTATTTTAGTAAGTGGCTTTTCATGCATGTCAGTATAATAAATATAAATATCTTCGCTGAAATGGAATGTACATATATACCAGTGTAAGTAGTATAGTTAACGGATTTCGAGCCCTGTTTTCCAGGGAAGTAACTCTTGGTTCCTTTTCTTCCGCCAGGGGCGCTCTTGTAGGTATGACGTCACTTCCGGTCTGGGTGAATGGAGCGTGACCTGGGAACATGATAGGAGATGTACTGACCTGTCTGTGGGGTTTTTCCACAATGTCGTTCACCTCCGTGTGTTTTCGGTCACCTCCGTTGTGGGGGTTTTCCACAATGTCGTTCATCTTCGTGTCTCTTGGGTGATCTCCGTGTTTCTTCGGTCAGGTCCGAGTCTCTTCGGTCACCTCCGAAGATACAAGTGGGGTTTTTCCCACAATGTCGTTCACTTCCGAGTCTCTTCGAGTCTCTTCGGTCACTTCCCACATTCACTTCCGAGTCTCTTCGCGTCTCTTCGGTCACTTCCCACATTCACTTCCGAGTCTCTTCGAGTCTCTTCGGTCACTTCCCACATTCACTTCCGAGTTTCTCCGAGTCTCTTCGGTAACTTCCCACGAAAAGACACGGAGATGGCTGAAGACACACGGAGGTGCCCCAAGATGTCACGGAGATCACAGAAGAGACACGGAGGCGCCCGAAGATGTCATGGAGGCGCCCGAAGATGTCACGGAGGCGCCCGAAGAGTCACGGAGGTGCCCGAAGAGTCACGGAGGTGCCCGAACATGCCCGAAGAGACACGGAGGTGACCGAAGACACACGAAGGTCACCGAAAACACACGAATGTCTCACCAGCCTGAGCCTGCCTCACCAGTGCAACTTCACCAGTCTATCTCGCCATAGCAGCTACTGACCTGACCAGCCTGAGCCAACAGTCATGGAGTCATCCCACCGAGCTAAGCTTCTGCAGCACCGTATCCATATCGTTGATGAGATGCAGCATGTGGCCGAATCACTAAACACATGGGGGTAGAGATCATGGCGGAGAAGACCTATATGGCACGAAACAGAGCCCACATCGACCTCATACCATGCCGTGGCTCCTTAGCATTTCAAGCCTTCGTGGAGGCGCTGAAGAAGACGAGAAATGAAGGAATAGCAGATCTACTTCAAGCCCAGATAATATCTTAGTCATGGACATGGACATCGCCGAAGGGCGTACAGCTACCAAACGTACGCACCAAGAGTCCGGTCCACCTGCCAAACCCGGTCCACCTGCCAAACGTCCCCGACTAACACCTTTAGAAATACCTCAGCAAGTGCTTCAGCCAGTGCCCCAGCAAGTGCCTGAGCAAGCGAAGGAAGAGGTGCTACTTCCTGTGTCTGTGCAGGAGATCAATGACATTATCCAGCAGGCCTACCAGGCGGCCCAGACGAACACTTGGGAGCTCTCTCCCTATTTAACTGTGAGTGTCAAAGAAGAGGAAGTGCATTTTAACGCACCGGCCTGGGACGACAAACCACCTAAGCATATCGCCTTGACGTTGGACACCTGGATAAGAGTACAGGCTATTTATTACGCCGTCGATGCGGTCGTTGACCACCAGGGGAGCGACGAAGCGAAATTTTATGTGGGTGACGACATCTTCCTCACCTGTTCTATGTTCAACAACATGCTGCTGGTGCATATTCGTAAATGCAAGTTGAGGGGAGAAAAGCGTATTCCTTTACCTCAGGGCGTCACCCTGCAAATACCTGCGTGACGGAAGCTGGAGAGTCTCACAGGTGAAATTCATGAAGTCCTGTCTGACCAGGTGACTCAGTGTATTTATAAGAAGTACATCGACACATTCCTGGATCATCTCAGACCCCGCATTCGACACTTGCGTATCCAGCAATGTACAGGCTGTGGGAACAAGAACGGTCTCTTCAACACGCATACGTGTATGGACAATAGTATACCATCAGACGCGCTGATGACTGAGGGACTACAGGCCGTTAACGAGGTACAAATTGCCGAGGCATTGCAAGCTGCCTGTCCACCCAGAATTCCACGTGAACAGATTGCCACCTTCATATACGTGCACCAGGGGCAGAAAGACAATGACGAGTTCAAACAAGTCTTGTTGCATAAATATTGAACATTTCACACAAGTCTTGTTGCATAAATATTGAACATTCAGACATCACCGTATTCCTACATTCTATGTTCATTTAAGCGCCTTGATAGCGTATAATTGTATTAGAAAAATTCAACACCAAGAGTCAACTGTGGTGAAGACCTTATGTTCATTCTACTGTGTTAATAGAAATATTAAAAATTCAAATGTGTGTTAGTGTTCACTCTATGCAAAAGGGGTATTGGTGTGGGAGCTGGTGTGTTTGTGCTTTTCGTCCGTGGTCCGTCGTCCGTCAGTCCGTAGTCCGTCGTCCGTCAGTCCGTCCGTCGTCCGTCAGTCCGTCCGTCGTCCGTCAGTCCGTCCGTAAACAATTCTTGTTACCGCGATTTCTCAGGAACTACTTCATGGATCTTTCTCAAATTTGGTACACAGGTTCCCCTTGGGGTCTAGTTGAGCAAGATACCTTTTTTGGACCGATTCGAAAATCCAATATGGCCACAAGGCGGCCATCTTGGATTTCTCCATGGAACTTTGTTACCGCGATTTCTCAGGAACTACTTCATGGATCGTTCTCAACTTTGGTACACAGGTTCCCCTTGGGATCTAGTTGTGCAAGATACCTTGTTTGGTCCGATTCGAAAATCCAATATGGCCACAAGGCGGCCATTTTGGATTTTCCCATGAAACTTTGTTACTGCGATTTCTCAGGAACTACTTCATGGATCTTTCTCAAATTTGGTACACATGTTTCCCTTGGGGTCTGGTTGTGCAAGATACCTTTTTTGGTCCGATTCGAAAATCCAATATGGCCACAAGGCGGCCATCTTGGATTTCCCCATGAAACTTTGTTACCGCGATTTCTCAGGAACTACTTCATGGATATTTCTCAAATTTGGTACACAGGTTCCCCCTGGGGTCTAGTTGTGCAAGATAGCTTTTTTGGTCCGATTCGAAAATCCAATATGGCCACAAGGCGGCCATCTTGGATTTCCCCATGAAACTTTATCGCGATTTCTCAGGAATTACTTCATGGATCTTTCTCAAATTTGGTACACAGGTTCCCCTTGGGGTCTAGTTGTGCAAAATGCCTTTTTTGGTCCGATTTGAAAATCCAATATGGCCACCAGGCAGCCATCTTGGATTTCCCGATGAAACTTTGTTATCGTGAATTCTGAGGAAGTACTGCATGGATCTTTCTCAAATTTGGTACACATGTTTCCCTTGGGGTCTAGTTGTGCAAGACACCTTTTTCGGTCCGATTTGAAAATCCAATATGGCCACCAGGTGGCCACCTTAGTTTTCCCCATGAAACTTTATCGCAATTTCTCAGGAACTACTGCATGGATCTTTCTCAAATTTGGTACACAGGTTCCCCTTGGGGTTTAGTTGTTCAAGATACCTTTTCCGGTCCGATTCGAAAATTCAATATGGCCACAAGGCTGCCATCTTGGATTTCCCCATGGAACATTGTTACCACGATTTCTCAGGAACTACTTCATGGATCTTTCTCAAAGTTGGTACACAGGTTCCCCTTGGGGTCTAGTTGTGCAAGATACATTTTTTGGTCCGATTCGAAAATCCAATATGGCCACAAGGTGGCCATCTTGGATTTCCCCATGAAACTTTGTTATTGCGATTTCTCAGGAACTACTGCATGGATCTCTCTCAAATTTGGTACACAGGCTTCCCTTGTGGTCCAGTTGTGCAAGATACTTTTTTCGGTCCGATTCGAAAATCCAATATGACCACTAGGCGGTCATTTTGAATTTGTGCATATTTCTCAAATTTGGTACACAGGTTCCCCTTGGGGTCGAGTTGTGCAAGATAGCTTTTTTGGTCCGATTCGAAAATCCAATATGGCCACACGGCGGCCATCTTGGATTTCCCCATGAAACTTTGTTATCGCGATTTCTCAGGAACTACTTCATGGATCTTTCTCAAATTTGGTACACAGGTTTTTGGTCCGATTTGAAAATCCAATATGGCCACCAGGCAGCCATCTCGGATTTCCCGATGAAACTTTGTTATCGTGAATTCTCAGGAAGTACTGCATGGATCTTTCTCAAATTTGGTACACATGTTTCCCTTGGGGTCTAGTTGTGCAAGACACCTTTTTCGGTCCGATTTGAAAATCCAATATGGCCACCAGGTGGCCACCTTAGTTTTCCCCATGAAACTTTATCGCAATTTCTCAGGAACTACTGCATGGATCTTTCTCAAATTTGGTACACAGGTTCCCCTTGGGGTTTAGTTGTTCAAGATACCTTTTCCGGTCCGATTCGAAAATTCAATATGGCCACAAGGCTGCCATCTTGGATTTCCCCATGGAACATTGTTACCACGATTTCTCAGGAACTACTTCATGGATCTTTCTCAAAGTTGGTACACAGGTTCCCCTTGGGGTCTAGTTGTGCAAGATACATTTTTTGGTCCGATTCGAAAATCCAATATGGCCACAAGGTGGCCATCTTGGATTTCCCCATGAAACTTTGTTATTGCGATTTCTCAGGAACTACTGCATGGATCTCTCTCAAATTTGGTACACAGGCTTCCCTTGTGGTCCAGTTGTGCAAGATACTTTTTTCGGTCCGATTCGAAAATCCAATATGACCACTAGGCGGTCATTTTGAATTTCCCCATGAAATTTTGTTATCTTGAATTCTCAGGAACTGATGCATGGATCTTTGTCAAATTTGGTACACAGGTTTCTCTTGTGGACTAGTTGTGCAAGGTAGCTTTTCTGGTCCGATTCCAAAATCCAATATGGTCTCCAGGCGGCCATCTTGGATTGTCCCATGAAACTTTATCGTGAT